>JAMKCH010007747.1:0-65386 GCA_023653785.1 Ophioderma brevispina | reverse complement strand
CTACAGTACTTCCAGAGCTTCCTAGCATTATTGGTGATCCTGAGAATAAACATCGTGTCCAGTGGGACACTTCAGATTTTTAACCTCCTCTCTACCTCTTAAGAAAATCTAAGGATTCCTATCCTCAATTTCTGACCAACTTTTTCATCACTTACCTAAACCCGCGCAAAGCAACATTATCACTCTGGGTCCTTTCCTCGATCATCTGTGACGCTTTTAAAGTGAAACCTCGTCACTGGTCAGTAACATCGCCATTAACCCACATGCTTATGACATTTGAAGTTAGGCAACAGCTCGGGTTTTTTGCACTTAGGAGTTACATTACTGTCATTATGGAAGCAGCAGCATGGAGGATGCATACAACGTTCCAGAATGATTGTATGAAAGACGTCCTTACTAGTTTTAAAATGGTGACCAAAACCATCCCTGTCAGCAAGCAGAGCCCAGAGTAAGGAGGGATGCTAAGCATCATTCCATTATGCTCATAAGGTGAGGAATGCCGGTATCATGTTTATACAATTGGTTATGCTTTTTCGACTAGAGGTGCTCTATGCGATCATGATATCTGTATTGGATGTACATTGGTGGGGCAAAACATTATTTCAGCTTCCATTGAATTCACATGGCGTGAAACCCGTATCACTGAGACTATACCGGCTCCACTGTCCTCACCTAGTGACCAGTGTGGCGTCATGCAACTAGTTGGATCAGTTCGTACTGTAAAAAATGATAAAATAGAAATATACTCACCAAAATTGTGAGATTGTCCTATTTTATACTGTATACTTACGAATGATCCACTAGTAACCCCTCATCCAGGCCCTTCCCCGCAAGTGGAGCCTGGGGGAAGGAACAAAAATGAGCAAGGTGCATGGATGCCAGTGGCTATAGTGATGGTCGTACCGATGCTAGCGTGGACCGCTACTAGGCATGTCGCACCGAATTTTTTAATGTGGCATAAGGGGTGTCTGATGGTCTTTTTGAGCACAAAAAAATGCACTAGTTGGATCTTCGTAAGTATCCAATGTATAGAAGAGACAATCCTCACAAATTTTGTGAGTATAATTTGTTTGTTAGTGGTTTGATAAGATTTGTGGCTTCCTATGTGCCAAAATCATTGTTTCCAAAACTCTTTTCCCTCGTGGTACCACAATGATGTAAACTATACCAATATAGTATTACTTCGTCCTTTTACGACATCAGTTTTATTGTATTTCACATTTACCACGAGTCACAATCCATGTTTTCAATTTACACCGCCTGGGGTGGAAGAGTTGGGAATACATGGCATGATTGGTTCCATGTCCTTGCCTACAACAATGCAATATTGATAACTTAGCATCACCAGAGAAATTGGGCCTAAAATTTGGATTATATTTTTTATGTTATTTTCGTGGACTTGACCATTTCGTATATTCCTGTAATTTAATTTTGATGGATTACGGAAGAAAATGCTGTAAATTTTGAAAACTGAGAAAATCAGAGCTGTCCGTTTCCATTAGCATTATTTGTAGCAGGTTTTTAGCCTGACTTTGCATCTAAAACCTGTATCATTTGATTTGTTTGAAAAATGACAATTTTACATTTTAAGGTGCATTTCGTGATTTCAGCACCTTCTGTTTTATTCATTGTTCACTAGATATCCTTGAGAAAAGCCTATGCCCAAAATTTGAGTTGATTCCGATCTTGCGGTTTTGTGATATGAGCGATTGCTTATTTCCCACGGTCCCATAGGCCACTGTGCTGTAATTTCCGTCTGTTTACGGACAGAAAATACAAAATTGTGAATTTCTTACAGATACGACCGAATTTGCATGTGAGATTAGGTACACGTGGATTACTAAGGCCAACGGTTCAGATGATATAAAAATCTCAACTTTTTTGAGGTAAGTCGGGGGACGAGGTTGTGGATCACGAAATGCCCCTTTAATATCAACCATCACCGACTTTAGCATGCTAGTTTAGACATATATCCATCCGATTACTCCTATTTGAAACAATTTCAAAGACGGTAACAACGCGAAATCCAACAAAAATGTACCTTAACCAAATCTATTTTACACTTTTTTCATAGCGGTCATTCGAAGTCAGTTGAGTTGCTGAAAAGAAAATAAGCAGTATTTGTGTGACCTGCACTTTGACTGGGTACTTGATGGGCATATGTGCAAGTGCCAGTCTCTCATATCAACAAGCACCTTTAACTGATTTGGTGATATTACCATTGCAACATCCAGGGAAGGTTTTGGTGACCCCATAGACCATGTAGACCCTTGCAACATTTTGCATAATTGGCCAACCAAATGTCACACACTGTAAAATAATACATTTTTGGATCCTAGGAGACAATACAAACAACTTGTCACCAGTTTCAACAAAATCGGAGCATTGGGTAAATTTTACTCCAGGATGACCTTGAACTTTTATGGGGCTATAGCGCTTTAACTAAAGGTTGGAACCAAGGCAAATATATACTTTTTCTAATCCTTATAATGAGACTAACTTGTTAATGTACATTAAAACACAATTTGACTCGATTTCAAATTTTCTCCTCTAGTAACATTTCCCCCCCTTGAAGAAGGGGGAAGCAGTCTAAAAATTTGAACCCCATCATTTTCTGACAGTCTGGTCCCTATTGAATGCAAAACAGCAAGAAAATCAATTTTAGCATAAAAATCCTACGGGAACGGTTTCATTGACATACCAAACCACAGGAAACAGGATAATTGAGTGTGTAACTTTGCTCTACCAAAGCAATTGCTTGATTGACAAATGCCTTTGTCCCAATTACTTGTAAATCAGGAGTTGGGCAAGTAAATTGTCGTGCCTTGTTATTTATGCTAATATTGCACAAATTAGCAACAATTAAATACCACAACTTTTAGGGGCACATTCTCCTGAGATACGGTCAGATACCACTTGCATCACATGCATAGCATGCAGCACTCACAATCACAAATCCTCTTTTTTTTAGAATTATCTTTCCCAAAACAAGTATTTTGCACATGCTTGCAAAGTGTATCTTTTGACAGGGATATTGGCAATTATAATGTGGAGATGAAATTGAATTAAACACTAACAGCTGTATAAATACTATTTTCCTCTTTTGCAGATTACATGCAAGCAAGAACAGGCCTCAAGGATTAAGTAAGTGCAATATAGTCATCTTTGAAAAAAAACGGTTACAAACAGGAAATGTTCAAAAAGGTAACACACTTACAATGGAAGATGAGATGGCTTCTATTTGAAAGAGCACTTTGCCCGTTCATAGAAACACACATCCCACCTCACTAAACGATCACATCATGACACACTGCATGTTGCATATATCGAAGAAAAGCATATGAGAGTGAATTGATTCAGAATATGCTTCAGCAACTGATGTCCCAGTGGCACATAGACCACCTAGGCCTTCTGATGGTGTCACTGATAACTCACCTGTACCTAGTACTTCAGCCATGGATCAGGTAGCAGGTGCTACAGGTATGCAAGATCAGGGAGTTTCCATAACCTGATCCATCTGATGCACAGCCACTTTCTCTGACACACTTATGAATTCAGAAACCTTAACAGAATAAACATGTGCTTTATTCTGTGAAGGATTTCCAAATTCATAAGTGTGTCAGATGGGTCAGGTTACGGAAGCTCCTGTAAGATCATGTTAGTTATGGGAATTTATTGCATTTTTACTCACTATGTGAGAGACAGAGATTTTACAGATGGGAAATCTTTTAGGCAGGTTTCATAATTATTTTTGTGTTGAATATTGCATTTGCTTATCAGTTTTCATATGACAACTGTGGAGGTACTTATCACCCTAGGCAACCTGCCTGTATATTGGCATCTAAGCACTATTTTGATTGGTCACTTAGAATGTATCATCATATATTGTAAATCAGAGATACTGTAATAATGGTGGTATTTTTACCCAGAGTTATGAAAGCACCATTTTGATTGGTTACTTAGAGGGCTATCTCACATTGTGTCCTATAATGAGCCAATGCAGACAGACAGTGTCATAGGTAATAGTGCCCAGGGGTTAAAGAAATGTCATGTAGAACAATATTTAGATGCTATCTTGTCCAGTCATTTCCAATAGAAAACAATTTTGAAGTAAAGGTTTTCACAAGTTCAAGGCAAAATTAAGAGGGAAATACTCCTTTTGTGTTAGTTTGGTACAATTCATACCAAAGTCTTAATCCCTTCCACCTGGCATGAGTGCATTGCTTTCTGATCAAAAGCAGTGTTGTGCAAATTAAAGAGCAACATATTAGCAGTGTGCTTTCAAATCAATGCCCAAAGCCTGCATTATTGGACTATTTAGCTCTGTAGTAGATGTTTTCCTAGTTTTGCCAAGAGTGCTTCAGAATTTCTGTCCAATTTTATTAGAAATTGGCTGGATGAGATGTATATTTTATTGTGTCTAAATATTGCATTATAAGAAAAATAGCTGAAAGGGAAGATTGCTAGTTAAATCCAAATTTATCAGATTTTTCTTGTAAATATATTACTGGCAAATATGACTGCTTGTGTGTATGACTTTTAAACATAACCTGGTAAGATGTTTTCATACAGGAACACACAATAGAGCATCTAGTGCAATTAGCCTGGACAAAGAGGTTGAAGACAAACTACGAGCACTGTCTCAGAGGAAGAAACCAAAACGTAAAAAGCCACCAGTTCTCCTCAATGTTACCCTCACTAAGTACTCAGTGGGTAAGTTTATTGTTTAAGCAACTGGCATAAAGAAATCTTATTTTCACCTTCGGTCGCTGTTAAGTACACACAATATTGGCGCACATGAGATGGTAAATTATGGCGGTAGTCATAAAGTGGAAAGTGTCTATTACGATGTAAGTTTTCAAGTGATGTGCTTCTGGATTTTTGTCACTGTTTTTGTACAAAATACAAACACTGTCCATAAATTATTAGCCTTTTCCAGAAAGATAAAAAGGAAGAGCTGAAACATGTATTATTGAATAGCCCAAGTAAAGACCGTAACCGATTTCTCTCACACCCCGCGCGTCTTATTGTTGTTGCACAAAAACCTGTGTTATTTTGTTGCACATGTGCAAGCACACACATGAGAATCTGTGCATCACACTTATGTTGACATCGTTGCTTTTCCCCAATGTTCCAGATGTGTATAACTAGATTTTTAAGAAAAATCATATTTGCCCACAGTGAATTTTTATCAAACTTACACAGGTTGTAGTTAGTGTCCAGAGTAAATAATCCAAATTATTTGTCATAACCGTGTCGCTGTTGATTTTTTTTTATTCTCGATTTGTCATAATAAATGAGACTTTCAAACAGCTGTGATGCATACCAAATATGGTGGTGCCCAAAACTATGCCAATTCATTATAATACTTTGGGCACCTCTAATCCATTTCTACTTTTTCAAGAAAATCTCACTTCCACTGAGGTAATGAGAAAAAGAGTCACAATAAGAAACTTGAGGGTGTCATCAAAGGTCAAATGTTAACTCCACAGGAAATAACTCCATATCACTCTGTTTGACATACTTTTCACAGTTCGACTCATAGCAGAACAATTTGGAGGGCTTACTATTAAAGATGATGATCCTAATTGGTAAGCTTAAATGTTTTATGCCTACTGTTACTTTTGGGGGGGGGGGTCGGGTTGGTGCAGCGGGTCTTCCGACGCCCCCTACTACTGTGGTTCCAGGTTCGAACCAGCAATATGATCATGTACATTTCCAGTCCATACTCGGCCTCGCAGGTTTACTCCTCCTTCTATAACTGGCCTTTCTGCTCTAACTTGTATGATGTAAAAAGTGTTTCATGATGACGTGTGAAATTTGAAATGAAGTATCTTTGTGAAAGCACAAATATGCTGTTATTGCTTTAATAAAAATACCAGTAGTGATTGTGTAATGAACATCATCTACTGTAAAACAAATCACTGAAGTTGTTTGCTTCTTACTGCAGATAATTTATCAGTAAATGTTTCTATTCTTTTGACAGTTTTTTGTTTTGGAGTGATTCTAGTGTTCCTGTTGAAAGAATAGCAGAACTGAAATCTTACCAGGTAAATTGGTCTTAAAACTCAGACAGAATTTTACTCATGCTGTCCAAATGAATCGTGGGAAGAACAATTTCTGTATTTTAATCAGTAGTTCTAAATACTTGCTACTCTTCAATGTCGGAGCTTTCACAACTTAACTACAACGTTTAAAGGGAATGACCCGATTTAAGTACATATAAAGTTCATCTTGATTAAATGACCTTGACCCCCGAACCCCATCTGTAAAGTTTAATTAGCACCAATATTTGAATTTGTTTTGATGTGAGAACTTAACATGATTTTGTAAGCCCCATAGAGTACTCTGTAAAATTAATATTGGCTGACCAAAATGGGGCAATTTGTTCCAGAGCATAATAATTACAACTTCTGAATGCAACCTCACTTCCCAATTGAATTACAAATGTCATAACTTTGTATTTGATGCAGAGAATAAACCATTTTCCAGCCATGGGGGAAATATGTAGAAAGGATTCTCTTGCAAGAAACATGACAAGGTAAGACTATGGTGGTTGAAATACAGACAATACTGATACTAAAAACTTTTCTCCCGTTTTATGCCGTAGTACCCTTAGTTTGGTTGGCGAAAGGTAGTAGCGAAAAAGTTACAGTTATGGTTCACCAAACCCATCCAAATGGACAGGTACTCAGCATACATAATTAAAGATTTAGTTATATAAAGTTTTAATTTTGATTGAATGACCTTGACCCCATTATACGCGCAATACACAATATCTTAATGCTGACGCAGAGATTTCCCGATGAGGGCACACTCAATTTTCAAACAAATCATGTTTTTTTGCATATATATAATGCTTTCCATATACTAATCACTGTGTAAAATAACTAAGCTCAAATCGAAGTCCTTCATATAGAATTCACAACTTTGTCATAAAATTCCGGATCCGGAATTTTGTTATGCACAGTATCCTAGGCTATTTAATGTACAGTTTCTGCATGAAATTGGAAAAGCCGATTCATCTCTAACTTTGGAATTAAGCATTTTAGGTAAATATCTTTAGTTTAAGATGACTATTTTTAATTTCTTGACAAAAAAATATATTTGAAATCTCTGAGTCAGCTCTAAGTTTCATGCTGATATTTTAAACTGCTTGGTAGGGAGTATAATATGTGATTTTGTAAGCCCCATTGAATACTATGTGAAGATAATATCAGTCGAACAAATCTGCCACATTTTCACTCAAACATCTAAACCATATACCCTTTAGCTCTAAGATTTCACAGTGTAAATGAAGAAAATATTAGCTTTCTTCTGAGACAATTTTTTACCAATTCTGGTAAAATTTGCGGTTCCCTGGAGCAGCAATATAAAATCACTGGACTTCCAAATGTAGAAAGGCAGAGGCAAAAAGCTGAGCTATAGGCCGAAGAATTTAAATAAATGAAATTAAAATAAGGATCAGTTAGTTCTATAATATTAGACATTCATGTCTACGGAATAATAAATTGTTGCCCTATGTTTTTCTCATGCAATATGAAAAACATAATGGATTTGGGCCATACTACACTAGGCGTTGTATATTTTCTTATTTTATTGCATGAACAAAAGGGATAACTAATATTATTTACTAACACTAGTAAGAATTTAGTTCTGTTTTGCCTAACAGAATGGTAAGAGCTCATCCAGAAGCCTACAGCTTTGTTCCCAAGACCTGGATATTTCCTTCAGAATATTACTATATTCCAAAATTATGCCAGGGACATCAAGAAGAAGAGAAAACACAAGACATTTATTGTCAAACCAGCCAATGGAGCAATGGGCAATGGGTAAATCATTTTTTCTAATAAGCTCTTTAGGAAGTATAAATAGAACATGCTGAGAAGCCTGCTTTCCCCAAATTGTATTTAACATTAATATATGTAGTATGTAAAAGAAGTCGATTGATTAACCCATTAAATTGGTAAACCATCGGGTTACCAAGGATAAAACTAAATGATAACTTGTGGTAAAACTACTTGTAGGGTCTTAGCTATGATCTTATACTCACCCATTATTTTAAAAAGAACAACTGGAAAAGGAGGGTTTATACTTTATCAGCAGACGTCTGCAGACCCTAGCCTTTCAAAAAATTGATTGATTCACACAGCAGATGCATGGACCGCCGCATGGTACAAGAAATGTGTTTGAAATGTTAAGTGTCAGTCTTGGTCAGCGTGAATCCAATATTGTTTTACTCATATGTAAAAAAATATAAACAAAGTTCAGATTCAAATTTTTTAAAGAAGCCTGGTATGTACATCTGTTTTTTGGGGAGATTTTTTCAACTTATCAAGCCATATTTTTACAGCCTATCCAAAGTTGGAATTGCTTGTCAAAAAGATGAGTTGTTAGCTAAGAGTAATGCTGCTTAACCATGATTAGTCTCCCAAAATGACTTGCTGGTGAGGATTAGGACCTTGAATCTCTTTTCAAAATAATCGTAGCATCCTATATTAATCTTCAGAGGGACTACTTTCCTCATAGATTGGAGAATTGGAGATATAATCTGCCCAATCAATCATTTAATAACACTGCAATAACATACATTTTTCATTGAGGGGCAGTGGGGCAACAATTTAATTTTAGAGGGCCTCACTAAAACACCTGCGAAAATGACATAGCATACTGTTAAATCATTACTTTTCCAGATCAACAGGAGGGGAAAGGAATTTTGAGTGGGCATCCTACCACCCCCCTTCCCCCCCCTACTGGTTATGCCACTGTTTCTGTAATATAAGGAATACCATCTTATCTACATAATAGTCGTCATAACAATTCCTATTGGATTTTTGTTTGCAGGATTTCATTGTACAGAAAAGTGAAAAGATTCCTGTGAATGAACACATGATAGTGCAAGATACCTGGATCAACCGTTTTTAATTGGATGCTACAATTTGAACCGGTGCGTGTCTAGGTTCTGATGACATCATGTGACCCACTCAGATTATTTCTCTACCATGATGTTTTGGTGAGAATGATCCACAGAGAGATATATATTCCAAATGAAACAAGTGTGGTAAGCATATGAAAACTTCTCAAAACAGTAATCGCTATACAGGGTGACCCGTAAAAATGTCTCACCCTCTTTCTTTTTCTTAACCACTGTCGCTAGCGGACCCATAATTACGTGGTGTCAAAGGTTCCATTCCTTGCGGACCATATAATATTAAGTGGTAACACATCTGTATTGCAGTCCCAGCACTGCTAATATACTTATCGATCAGTCCTGTAGCATACCAAACAATCCTTTTCTTTCTTGGCAAGAGATGGCACATTTATTTTACTTTCGAGAAACTCCAGGATCAAGTGAACAGCGAACTTGAGAGAGTGTCCTTGACCTGAAGTGACCAAGTCACCCAAAGCCTAGATATACAGTCCAAATGGTAACTCACACACACCTTAGCTCGCCTTTCTTATGGTTCTAACATAAAGTCAAGACGAGGGCTTGAAAAATGCTTTATTTTGGTCCATTCGTTCCCATATTTCATTTTTCAGCTAGAGGGGCAACTCCCCCCCCCGCCCCCACCCCCACCCCCCGGTCGGTGCATCACTGAACTATCCCACACCTAGGATTGTTCTATAAGAAACACATCCTACATTGTGAATGCGACTTGCCTAAGTCGAGTCCTGAGTTGCCTTATTGCCTTGACTGTTTTTCCATCTGCAAGTTGTAGATGTCCTGTGGTAACTGACTAATGTCGCCTTAGTTCTTACGACAGATGTTGACGCAGGGTTTTGTTTGGAATGTATGAATGAAATTTATTATTAACACAACATGCATTATGAAGTGTGCATTTTGAGTAAAATTGTATTACCAAAATATCCCTCAGCGAATATAGAAGGTCAGAGTTAGTTTTTGGCTGGTACTCATGCCAATGAAATTACAATTATCACAAAATAACTCCTTTCTCCCAAAAAAGTTTGTATGTTTTCTATTTTTTTGTGAAAATTTTCATTTGCTATTTCATGGCACCTTTCTCGTGTGCATTTTTACAATGTGTGTGTTTTGCTATTGTACACTGTTGACCTATAGTCTAAAAGAATACTGTGTCCAATTGCAACTGATGTTAATTTTTGATAGTGGCAGAACAAATGTCTGCCAAGAAGAAATTCTGTGAACAAAAACTTATCAAACAGAAAGTTTAACGTATACAGCTGCATTCTTTCTCATGTGGTATCCTTGTAACATGGCGCTACTTTATGTTGGACTCAGCACACATTGGGCTATTTTCAGGCAGTCGCAAGTAATATAGGGCTTTCAAAGTTACCTGACAATTAGGTGTACACTACCTGCCCTACTGGCTAATACGCTGTATTGCCCAGTAGGTTGAGATTATGATCTAGTGTGGGACAAGTAGATGTATGAGAATAGACCACTGCTGCTACTTTTTATCTACCAATTACTATGCTGCTGCCTTGAAAACCATGAGAAATGCATACCGTGTCTTCCTTATCATTAATAAACAAACATGATCCGCTCTTCATGCATCTCACTAATTACTAATTACTTACTAATTACTCCATCAACAGAAGAGGAAAGAAAAATTTGAGAGAAGTGAGGATGTTTCGGAGCACAGTCATAAAGATCTATCAAGTTCTTGAATGACTACCTGCGCAAGAATGAACCATGATGTCAGTGCTGTCTGGAGTAGAATATCATAGTGGAATCACTATCTTTGATTCAGAATGCCTGGACCTTATTGGAGAAATGTCTATGCCTCCTCAAGCGCACCATAACAGGAAAATACATAAGGCCACAGCACATGCAACTGATCCATATGACACAAAAACAACCTCCAAGGGGAATATCACCAGATTAAATACTATCATTACGACTTAAATATGAATCTGATCCACTCTTATTAGTATTACTACTTAAAGGCTGTCTTAGAGATTCAAAATATTTTTTTTTTTGTGTATTCACTCACAAATAATCCCAACAAAAGTAAAGAGAGATGCCTAAATGCTCAATTCCAGTTTGAGGTGATATAATTTTTTATTTTCATCCTGTAAGCATCTATGTGCAGTAGTTGCTATAGAAACTGTGTTTAAAAAATTCTGGAACTACGAATTGATCGAAGGACTTCATTGAGGCTTAGTTATTTCAACACAGTGATTTTAGATGGACAAGCATTATGTAGATGCAAAAACACAATTTCTTTTGAAATTGAGGGTGCCTTCCTTGGGTTCTCTGAGTCGGCCCCCCATCCCGCTTTAAAATATTAGCTGATCCACCTAACATCGTACTATACATTGCTGTATATTTCCCCTCTACGAATCCCACTGTAGTTCTAGCCCGTGTGCGAAGCACGCCTAGGTCCTGTATTTGTTGGATTTCCTTCTTGAAAAGTTAGGCAAGGTATCGTCCTAACTACTTTGTTCTTACCGTTTCTTTCTTTTTCTTTCTGACAATTTTCAATTTGCTCTTCTTCCACATTTGATCGATTTAACCCACATTGTCACAAGATGGGGTTGTTAAACGGTTCAAAAGTTATGCTTTGTTTGGGGGCAAATTCACGTGGGGTCACAGGGGTCAAAGTTTATTTACTTGTGTGTAAAATTTAAAACAAGGTCAAATCAGAAATCGGCTTTATCCCATCCTGTCGGACTTGATGAGAGGTCAATAAAAGTCAATCATGACTTCACCTTGACCCATGGTTTAGTTAAGGGTCAAGGTCAAATACTTCAAATTTACGTTACACTTCAAATCACTACTCTTCCTACAGATTAAGCAACCTGATCGTTTAAGTCATGCATATGAATCAGCTTGGAGACCCTTTACAAAAAGTATGGGTCAAGAGGTCAATATGGGGTTCTGCGGTCACAGGGGTCAAACATATTACGTGTGTAAATTTAAAATTAGGTCAAAAGAACAATCTGTTTAGCCCATCTCATAGGACTTGGTGAGAGGGTCAATAAAAGTCCCAATTATGACTCATCACTTGACCAATGGTTTAGGGTTCAAAGTCAAAATACTTCAAAATTACGTTCACATCAAATTCACTACTCCTCCTACAGATTATTAAGCAACTTGATTCCTGTGAGTTTGCTATAATTAGTTGAGCCCCTTAACAAAGGCTTAGGGTCAATGAGCGTCAATACGGGGTCATCTGGGGTCGACAGAGGTCAAACATATTTGTACTGTTGTGTAAAAATCTAACAATAAGGTCAAATAGCAAACCGTTTAGCACCATCTTATAGGGCTTGATGAGCGGCAATAAAGTCAATCATGATTTATCATTGACCCATGGTTTTTTAGGGCCAAAGGTCCAAAATCTTTCAACGTACGTTACACTTCAAATCCCTTACTCCTCCTAAAGATTAAGCATCCGGATCGTGTGAGTCATGCATATGAATCAGCTTGAGACCTTTGACAAAAGTTATGGGTTCAAGAGGTCAATATGGGGTCATCTGGAGGTCACAGGGGTCAACATATTTATGTGTGTGAAAATTTAAAATTAGGTCAAATAAAAATCTGTTTAGCCCATCTCATAGGAAACGATGAGAGGTCAATAAAAGTCAATATGGACCTCTATCACTTGACCATGGTTTAGGGGTCAAAGGTCAAATACTTATTATGTGCCATTTCAGATCACCACTCTTACAGATGCAACATGATTGTGTGACTTAGCATTTAATTGACTTGAGGAATTTTTACAAAAGAAATGGGTAGAGAGGTCATCGGGGTATCTGTGATGTTCTTCCCCGCCAAACTTATACGTGCTCTTGCAACAAAGAGCACTAAGTCTAGTTTCTTCTCTTTTTTCTGACTGGACCATTCAAAAAGCTACTAGTACCAAACAGTTGTCAAATTGCACGAAATATGCTTCAAAGAACCACTGATCCCAAGGCCCCTATAGGATGTGACACAGATTTGGGTCACAAGGTCACGCGGGGCCAATTAAAGGGGCATTTCTTGAAAAAATTTACGGAACTCTATAAAAAGCCGTTTTCTGCCACAGAATAAGTGCATAATCTTAAAAGATGTTATCAAGAAAAGAACCACTGACCCAAGACCTCTAAGGGTGTAAGCAGATTGGGTCAAAGGTCATGTGGTCCGATTTTATTGAAAGGCATTCGTCAAAATTCTATAAAATTCCTTCTTGTTCCACAAATCAATTGCTATAGACACTAGACTTGGTCAGAAGAAACGCCGACCCAAGGCCCCCTATGGGGTTTGTACACCAGGAATTTGGATCAAAGCGGCATTAAGGCTGGTCATTAAAGGGACCACTTACGGTCGAATTCAAAAAAAAATTCATATTTGCTATATGCAAGGTAGCTTGGGCAAGGACTCATGAATATGAAGCAGCTGGAGACCCTTCACCAAATATGTGCTCAACATGGGGGTCAAAGGTCATGAAAGGGGCACTTCCGGTCTTAATGTGAAAAATCTTCAAAAATTAAGAGCTCATTTGCATGGTAGCATGGTCACGTGACTCATGCATATGAAGAAGCGTGAGACCCTTCACCAAAAGTTGTGCTCGCAGGGGGGTCAAAGGTCATTAAAGGGGAACTTACGCGTCTTAATGTGAAAAATCTTCAAAATTAAATCTGTCATTTGCACAGGTACCATGGTGCATGTGACCCTGCATATGAAGCAGACTTCAGACTATTCACAAAATTGTGCTCGGTATGGTATGGTGGTCAAGGTCATTTATCCCCACGGCTGGTTCGTGCTCTTCGAGCACAATCTGCCTCTAGTTTGATTTGCCAATCTTCTATAACTGTCCTGGATACCATCAAGTTTCTTTCTCGCGGTCTAAAATTAATACCCAAACTTGACAGGATGTGTTAAAATATTGTTAGCACCAGGCTAAACCTTTAACACACGTCGGTCTGATATGCTGCTTTGTGCATGCATGTAAAAATGCCTCACTGAAAGGGAATTAGCAGCGATAATGCGAGAGACTCGAAAAATGTGGCAATGAATGTTGTTAACTTATAATCAGGGATAAGTGTGTACAACTCCATATAACTGCTTTTAATGTTGATGAAAAAACAAACACCAAATAGTGAAAAAACATAGTATTTGAGAGAAAAATGTGTTATAATACTTCCGCCAAATAGAATTACAGCACCGGCGTCTCAAAATATACAATAAACGGCTGCGTGTGGTTTTCAACGTGTACAAATGAATTAAAGATCAATGAGTGTTGTGTTTGCAGGTCAAACTAACTGTATTGATAATGGAGCACAATATCACACTGAAAAATCGTGATATTAACGGGAAGGGAAAGACTTTTTTTGATCTCAAGTCGGAATTTTGATATGCACGTATAGAAATACAGAATCAGATATAAAATAGTTACTGCCTTGTCTTTAATACACGGATTAAAGCCAACACTTGCAGGTTATGTTCCGCATATCCATGCCAGTAACAAAAATATAAAATATGGAATTGATATTGTTTTTGGTGGATTAGGGGGGGGGGGGGCAAATCGTGATAATCACTTTAAGCAAGACCTCGCAGTAACTGTGCAACAACCAAATATTGGGCGAGTATCACTGCACAGACGTAGGAAGACAGAGATAGGATAGAATGAGGTGAGCAATTGTGCATCCTCAATTTCTGTCAATCAGCCATAACATGTATGTGATGAGCCTGGTTCTTTCAGGTAGCAGCATTGAGATCAGTTCTCAAACATGCAAAAACCTTATGCTTGACAAATATGCGCCATTGTAAATGTAGGTGTGGGAAATATCCAAGATTAACTTTAATATTCTATTATATTTCCCACCCTTAGGATGTGTTGGTGAAAGACCTGATAGTTGCAGAAACCCCAGTGTTGCCTGCATATAGAATGTGTCGCCTGGCAGCTACATGGCAGCGTGATGGGGTCTGCTTTGAAATTTTGGGATTTGACATTTGTCTAGACAAGCAGAAGAAACTCAGACCCTGGGTGCTAGAGGTAATATAAGGCGTTTAGCTTATTGGTTTTGCATGCTTTTTTTTAAATTTCTACGTTTGACTAGGTTACCCATTACACTGTGGAGTGTGGATGTTAAGATATCATCTGTGTTCTTCCATGAGGCCCAGGCTTTGTGTGCTTGTTTTAAGAAACTACGAATAGAACTGGTATAATACAAGTAGACTTTCGTATTCCTATCATGTTTTCTGTCTCCAACAAGGATTACAGGAGCACATACTAATCCAAAATCTGTATGTCCATCCAGAGTATGGTGTGTGTGTGTTAAAGTTAACCTTTTTCAAATGCTTGTACATGTATGGTGACACCTTATTCCATTGCCACCAACTCAGGTCATAGGTTCAACAATCGGACACCTGCATGCAAACGAGCTGAATATAAATTAGAGCGCCGACTCTGTTGGCAGGGTTATTGCCAGTCTTTTTACAAAACTAACCTAACTAGTTGCTCTGAATAAAGTCAAATAGAAAACGTCACCAAAGTGAGTGATATATTAGTTTTAGAAAAATGTACTTATTTGTCACAGGAAATCGTGTGGTTGGTTCCAATGGTTCTGAAATAAGATATATTTTATTAAAAATTCAAACAATAAACCTCTCATAATTACCATGTTTTCATCGAAATGAATGAAGAGCGGGACAAACAAGCCAAACAATTTAATTCATTCAGGAAAGTGTTGCCAAATTTGGTGCCCATGAAGCCAGTTTTTGGCACCAAATAGAGAACACTTTCCTGAATGAATTAATTTGCTGAATTCAGGGATTTTTTGCTTTGTGGCCAATACTCAGTTTATTGTAACGAAAACAAACAAGGTCTGAACAGCAAAACTCAAAGAATTGTTTAGTTAATCATATCAAGCCCGCCAAATCATACGTGGACTCTCAGTTGTTTTCGTGTTACGTGACAATTTAGAGAAGGGATTTTAGTGTACCATTGCTGGTAATGTGTTAGCAAATGGCAAAGTTGAAATTTAAAGTGGCGATGACCTCGGCAGCAGAAGACAGCAGCGTAACGGCTGTCGATCAAAAATTCCACCTTTTACGGCAATTCGACATAACAGCCTCGCCTATTTTTTGTTCCGAGATATTCCGGCTACTTTTCTGTAAGGTTAGTTTCATGTAAAATGGTAGTTTAATTCACCGATCCAATGGTCACAACGCCGGCTTTCATAAAATCAGATCGTGATGCAGACGATGTAAGTGTGACTTCAAGGCTCGCTGAGTCGGCTTAATTTTCTCGATGAGCAAGGGCTCTAAAATTTATTCAAGATCGTTGCCTGCATGGCATGGTAGGGTTCCACATACAAGGTAAAAATTTTCAGTAGAGGTTAACTTGTGCAGTGAGTGGTTCAAGAACGCTTGTTTGTATGCATCTCTCATGAAAACAACAGGCAGGTTTAGTTGCATGCACATATGGCATATGCTGAACTTGGAATGTGAAAATATTTTGTTTATAGATCAAATGAAAAAGAATGATGGTTCAGTACACACATACACATATGGCATCTAAACCTCCCTCTTAAAGGGTGAGGCCCAATTAATGAAAAATTTTAATCTTGATTGAATGACCCACACACCTGTAAAGGTTTCATAGCAATATTTCAATCCGTTTTGGGTAAGAGCTAAAATATGATTTTGTAAGCCCGTTATAGGGGGGGGGGATACTTATTAAATAGTATCTGGAATTCAAAGGTTCAAATCTATTTATGATTAAGCCTGCGATCTTAATTTTGAAACCCTTCTTTTTTTTAAAAGAAAAATTGATGTTTTGGGAAATTACTCTATTTTGAGATTGGGAAGGTGAAAAAAAAAAATTAATTTCGTGCAAGAGCAGGCTCCAAAAATAACCGACGGCACGCCTGCAATTTGCAGTAGGTGCCTGCACTTTGCTGTGACCTGCCCACCAACTATTCCCTTGCCGGCCTGCAATGATTGCATGTTGCCCGTATTTTACACTGCCATAGTGCCCTTTTCATGCTTTTTGTGAACTAAAAAAAAAGAGCATGACAGCAAGAGAAAATTAAATATAATGGTTTAACAAGGTTTTAAACCAATATTTTCAAGGAAAAAGTTCAAAAAAATGTGGTTTTGATGTAACTTTTCTCCTGACTTTTAGCAAAAGTCGCACTCATGTGAAGGATATAAAGTCGGCAGTGTGCACCCCGTGTGTTAAAATCAATATTAGTCATCAGACCTATGAAGTACCCCCCACTTGTTTTGATCTCTTGTTCTGAAGGGGTGACAGGCAGAATTTTGGGTTGCAGAGCCTGTTTTACAATAGGAGATAGCGAAAAATAGAAAAATATGCTAAAATTGGGTTATTTTCACCTTTTCCAACACCGTACAGGGTTACAAATTAAATGTTGGTAATTTATAGATTTGTTCCTAATTCCCTGTTGCCAAATTGAATAATTAGAATTTTATAAATTTAGGCTTAGGAATTTTTAAAGATATATCTAGGGATTTTAGGTTCACTTTATCACTGCTTTTCAAACAAGGTTACTGCTTATAAAAAGGTGAACTTTTACCAGATCCCAATATCCCAATTTGACGAAACTAGGTATGTGGGTAGTGTTGTATGCAATTATTACCCATGCATTGTGCCATCATTATTTGTGCATATTAATAACCTCATTTACATATTTGCTCTGATTGGGTCATTTCTACAAAGGTGAACTTCTACCAGATCCCAATGTCCAAATCGGTCGAAACTTGGTATGTGGGTAATGGTGGATGCAAGTAATACTCATGCACTGTGCCATTACATTAGTATTTGTGCATATTAATAAGCTCATTTGCATATTTGCTCTGACTGGCTCAATATTAAAGATTTCAATGTCCAAATTTGACAAAACATGGTATGTGGGTAGCGGTGCATGCAAGTAATACCCACTGTTCATCACTATTTGCACATATTAATGAGCTCATTTGCAAAAATTGCCTTGGTGCCCTTAATAGACAAAAAAAATTGCCTTGGTGCCCCTGTATATTGCCTTAATGCCCTGTCAATTTAATGGCCACCTAAGGCAAAATTGCCTGGCCCTTCTTAATTCTTATTTTGGAGGCTGAAGAGAAAGATTAACACAAAATAACATGGTCAAAGATGCTGTTTAGGAACTGGGAATTGCAGAAGTGGCATTAATCAAGGCATGATTCACCATTTAATAAGGCAGTCCAGTGCCTGCTCCCCTTCAAACATACATGCAAGAAATGTGAGGATTTTTATGTACCCCATGCTAATACTTTGTATTTCACTTTTATGTTTTATTTATCATGAAGGATATTGATGTGTTAAGAATATCATTATTCATTCCAACACTTTCTCAGATCAACAGAGCACCGAGTTTTGGAACAGATGAAAAAATAGACTTTGACATCAAAAGTGGATTACTGTATGATGCCTTTAAGCTCTTGAACATGAAACAGTCTGACAAAAGAAAGGGACTAGCGGCCCAGAAAGCTGAAAGCCAGAGACGTCTCTTCCGACCAGCCAAGAGATCTGATACAGAATTAACAGATCTAGATAGACGAAGAAAATCCATTGAGAAACGCAAGCAAGAACTCAAAGAAAAGTTAGCCCAAGTTAGGCGAGAAAATGCTCGAGAGGATTATGAGAATAGGAATATGGGCAGGTACCGACGTATCTATCCTCCAGCTGATAAGTTCACTGCTGACAAGTACAATTCACTGTTAACAGACGCATTCCAAATATTCCTGTCTGGACGGGCGTCATCTCTCAAAAGGGACATTTCCAAAATATTTGGAGGCAACCTAAAGGTACATGTTCTTGTTTGATAAGAGTTATTGTGGGTCATAAATTGCTCGTTTCAGAAAACCTTTTCTTCAAATTGGTACAATAAAGTGCAGAGTTTTGTCTTGTACATTGAGACCATACTTCTTGTTTGTAACTATTTAGGAAGATGAGCTTCTCGACATGTTGCAGCAGTGTGAATTGGATGCAGGCCGAGGTAAATCTGCCAAAGGCCCAAAGGTAAGTCTGCTTATTCTCAAAAAGTGGCCCGCGGGCCAAATCCAGCCTGTGAACCACTGATTTTTGGCCCTCGACATTGCTTTAAAATATAAAGGGAAACATAAGAATTTCAGGTGTAATTGGCCCTCAAGTAGGGAACTTTCTAACATGTTTGGCATTCTCTGGCCCTTCAGCTAATATAATTGCGAACCCCTGGCTTACATTATTCAAGACAAGAATTTTAAGTGATCATGGTCATGCCTGTGTTGGTGGTCAAGGGGAGGGGTCCCTATGGACCCTAGCCTAAGAAATGATTTTGATATTAAAATGAAACTCATCACATGTCAAGACTACTCTTAGCCATTAGCATCAGTGAAAGAAAAATGGAGAAATATTACTTGACCTTGAAATTAAGGATGAAACAAATTTTCATTGCGCAGCAATTTTTACCGAAAAGTAGTCATTTTGTCTTTGTTTTTCCCATAATGCACAAAATAAATTTAATCAGTGATTATTTAAAAGCATTATCAATGATTGCTAAATCAGAAAATCAAAAAAAATCTTCAAAAATGAGATTTTTGCATGTATGTAACATGTATAGGTAATTAGGTATCCTAACATACCCTACAAGTTAAAAGAGCAAAAGCTATCTAATAAGGACAAAATCGGATATTTTAGTCATTGGTTTCCATACAGACACTTACTACAACATGTACTTTAATAGAAATTCATATCTTTGAACACTGCTGTTTTCTTCCTTTTCTGTCAATTTTTCAGTTGCAAAAAATAACTTACGGCAATTCTACAGACTTATCCTTCACTTTAAAGCTGTTCCTGCAAATTTGAAATATTTTGACTCTTTCAAGTGGATCACTCATAGTGTCTTTTAAGTTGAGAATAAACCAAATTAATCACTTTCAACAAAAATGACATTTGATCAATTTTGGTATTTTTTTGAAGATATCTTTCCTAATATGGTATACCAAAAGTCCATATCAAATTCAGCAGGTTCACACTTAAAGTGGCACAGGCACATTTTCATCAGAAAAAGAAATTTCTTCAATTTGCTCTCAAATGATGTCTAGGACCTTGGAAGAATACATTATATTATTATACACACAAAAATATCATACCATAAAACATATAGGAGGAGCCTTAATAAAAGGCTAAAGACAGTAATTTTTAGCCTAATTTGGGGGTTTGCCATAACTTTAATCAACAAATATGCATATTACGTGAATATCACAGACTTGTATACTCATTGATATTAAAGCCACAGAGGTCACATGCCAGTTAAACAGGGTGGACACCAAGGGAATCAACTCTGTCACATGTTTTCTTGTGTTTCACGCATTGATCCATGGTCTGTTGAAAAATAACCTGTTTTCCAAAGGACTGATTTGGACTTAATCGTTTTCAGTTGAATGGCTGAATACATATAAAAGCATTTACCATGCAAAAAAAATCGCAATTTGAAAAAAATCTTGAGGGTGCGCTATTTCTAAATGTGCCAGTGGCTCTTAAACATTGAAACCTGCCAATCCCCACCCAAAATCTTACATCCAATCAATATGGAGTTATATAGTGTGTGTTCTGATATTGTTTCAGCCTCTAGCCGCATGCCCAGTTGTAATGTAATAGCTGAGAGGATCCAGAGGAATGATGGTATGTATTATGAACTTCCTGATGATACTACTAATAGGACATCAATTTCGCAGCAGCTCGAGGTCGTTTATCTAGACCACTATCAGAGCTGTGCAACCACCACCAATGCTAAAGCAAAGACCAAATCAGTCAGAGGCCAGCGATTCAAGACCATTATCAGCCACCAAAAATGCATTTGGTGCATCAGATCACAATTTGTACCCAGACCTCATCTCGGTGCAGGTTCTGGGAGGTAAGAATTGGTGCCTTCCAAACCTCTGAGGTTCCTTGTTTTTGTCCAGCAGTAATAATTTCTGTGGGGAGAGATAACATAATTATATGCGATTTTTGACCACCAATTAGTCCAATGGCCAAGTTCCCTTACTGCATCTTGCCGGGGATCTGCAAGTATACTTGCGTATTTTCAACTTTACGTGCGCAGAAACACAAGATTCGGCAGTTGGAAAGTAGTGAGAGGCCTTGCTGTTTTAATTCTTCTGGAATAGTGAATTTCATGGAAAGAGATGAAACCATTTAATCTTATCTTCTGGTTATTTGCCAGAGAGCTGGGGATAATCAAAACAGTGGCATTATGGGCATTTAAATTACGGGGTGTGAGGAAGAGTGTTAAATGGGGGGCATGATATGAAAAATCATGTTCAACTTCGGTTGTTTGACCTTTCTCATTGATGGGGCAAAAGAGAAAAGGGTTATGATACTTAGCTTCTGTCAAAAGAAGACAAACAAGCCAGAAGGTCATTGTTTGAAAGATTGTCACAAAACCTTGTCACAGTTGATGCAAATCAGTTTCTTTTATCCCAAACACTACCACAGCCCCAACTCATTTGCGAAAACACTCATGGGTTCATATTCCACGCTCGCACACTGACTATCATCAGGAACAGTTTCTTCCCACGTGGACCGCCAAGGAATGGAATTCATCCGGAAACTGCTGGTAGGCACATATGAAACAAACTTTCAAGGAAGCCATCAGCTGTCAATTTTGCACACACCACACACACACACACCATACTTGCGTTGGAGCATTACCTCGTGAAGTTAGTTGACGATTTTTTTTCCGGAAGAAGAATTGGCTCACTATCCTCTCGGCTCTACCCCACTACTCAGAACGTGATGGGAGGACACCTCAAAGAGCAATTACTTGAATGTTCTACATTGTTAATGCATGCATATCATATGAAGTATTTTACTGACTGAAGATGATCTAATTTCACATGAACCCCAGCCATGGGGATGCAAATCGGACGAGAATACCAAATCAATTCACGCATTGAAAGTGAGTGACGTGAGATACTCGTAGCATCCAGATGTGAGAATCAATGTTCTCCATCATGTACATATATATACAAATGCAATTCCTGTTTGCCTTATGGAAAATAGTCCTCATATTTTGTTTTCTCATGAGACCAAAAAGAGTATTTCTGATGCAAGAGTAATTTTGCTTGTGTGTTTCCCCAGGAGGAGGCTTACTAAAATGCACGCAGCTGTTAAAGAGGTGAGGAGGAGGACAAGGGCATCGACGCCCTGTTTCGTTAGAACGTTGCTGAGTGACTTCTTGTATGGACTTTTAAATTCCCGGCACAAAAATGATGAGGAAGTGGATGGATTCTAGACCAGGTAATTACGATTATATTTTTCATTTGTAAGTTTTAAGATCTACTCATTCTCTAGACACCTCACTGGTGCATTTTTTGTAGCGGCATGTAATGAAAATGTTGGGCAACCTTAGTAGCGTTTGAAGGCATTTTCTTCTTAAGTTGCCTACGAGGATTTAATTTGAGCTGAGAAAAATGTCTGATTGTAGAATCTCTTCCCACTCTGTGTGTAGTCTCGATTATTAAGCTCTTCCAACTTGCTGGAGGGAAAGTAACACATAGACAGAGGAATACGCCTCCATAATGGTTGGATTATTTTAATCATTGAAGCAAAAGAAATGTTCATTATCCAAATGAAAGCATTCCATACTAAGCCAACAAGGACACAATCTATATAGTAATACGGTGGTCGGGTCGGTCTGTCAGTGTGTCTGTCTGACCGCGTATTTCTCGGAGACGAGGGTCACACGTTCCTGAACGTGGTGGGTGGGTGACCTTGACTTCCGAAGACCGAGTTTGTATTGGTAGTGGATCAAAGTCATTTTTTTTTTTGGGGTCATTCAAGGTCAAAAATAAGGTCAAATGGACAGCGTCTATTTCTCGGGCAGAGGGTCGCACGTTCCTGGATGAAATGAAAACTTGGTGGGAGGGTGCCCGTTGACCATCCGAAGACCGAGTTGTATTGGGTATTGGATCAAAGGTCCTCGAGGTCATCTAGGTCAAAAAGGTCAAAAATGGGGGAATATTGGTGTATGGACATGAAACTTGGAGGGTGGGGTGATTGTTGCTTGTGCAAAAATTTGTAAGGTACAAAAACAAGGTCATCAGGGGTCATCCAAGGGTCAAAGGAGGTCAAATGGAGTAAACCGTTGGTGATTTCCAGGTGATTGATGAGGACAACTTGGTGGTTGGGGTCAATTGGTTGATGCCGAAATTTTTATTTAAAGGTCACAACAAGGTAATCAGGGTCATTCAAGGTCAAAGGAGGTCAAAAGGGTTAAAATTGGTGTATGGACAGAAACTTGAGGGTGGGGTTGATGCCGAGAAAATATTTAAAAGTAATGACAAGGTTGGCGGTCATTCCAAGATCAAAGAAACCACAAACCCAAAGTTCATTCAAGCCAGGTGATCGCGAAACCCAGATGATCGCGGAAAACCCGGGGAACCCAACAGAGTGTATATGGCAGAAGAAATTTTAAATCAACAGGGCTAGGCATGTATTTTAAAAACCTACATATACCTTTTTTACATTTCCCCAAGCAAGGTTTGTCAGAAATATGATTTAAACAAAATTAAGGTTCCCATCACATTAAGAATTGGTTCACATTAAAGTAATTATTTTTAAGGTTAATTTCTTTACATTTTAAGAATATGACATATCAAATTATAAATACAAAATAGAGTGGAAGGCTAAATAAATATACCAATTTTTATTGTTGTAGTATATCCATGTTCCTCAAACTAAAATGACAACAGAAAAACAAATGTAATGTGTACAATTTTTTTGGTGCAAATTATAAAAGAGAAAGGAGACATTTGCCTGGAAAATCTGAAAAAGATTTACTATGCTTAATTTCAAGCACAGAATGAAGAAAGAGAGAAAGAGAGATTTACAGTTTTAAAAAAGGGCAGGCAGTTACTAGCAGTTTTGGTGACTTGAAATGGAGATGGATGATTCCTAGGCAAATGCCAGCAACTGAGTCATCAAGGTACTGATATGACGTATTTCTTTGAATAATTCCTATTGTAGATCCAAGACAACTGGAAAATATCCACAAGCCTCGGAGAGCTTCCTACTGGCTGGTTAAACTTGACTCTATAAAAGGAGAACAGAAAGGTCAGACATTGTCAGGTCCAATGGCCGTGCCGTCCTACAAAGAAATGGAGAAAGCAGTGCGATGTAGACAGAGTGAGGCTCTCTCGGATCTTCCATCGTGTATTTAACAGACTCCTATGGAGTCAGGGAGGAGGTGGAATTGTTTCTCTACCTCAGGGTAAGTTGCATAAGGAGGGTGGCTGTTGTTGTGATTTGGATTCAACTAAGCCAAACCAGAGGTTCAGTAGATGCAAATGTTGCTTGTCAATTTTAACTTTTGGAATACCACCAAATTCCATTTCTTATCTCTGTTGTCTGAGTCCATACCTGAGTAGCATGTACGCAAGTGTCTTGATAGCCATCTTGTGCGTGTATATAAAAGGCTGTCGTTTTTTGAAGTCAGCATGGCACAGCTTACTGGTCCCCAAACCGCCAATGTTGGTGCTGCTGAGTCACTGTATGGGGGTAAAGGAAATGGAAGAGAGTACAGAACGCTATGTGTTTCATTCATTTTTGAATTTCAAAATTGATAATCACTGTCTATCAATTGGGTTTTATCCAGTTGAATTTAATTTTACGCCAGGAATCATGAGGGGACCATCTTCAGCAAGAGTTCTGACATAATTCCCAGCCAGAGATGAGTGGCTGTAGGAAGAATTGTTCAGTTGTGCCGAGACTGTTTACTTATTGTGTATCAGTTTGCAGCAGAGGCCAAAGGTCAGGGTCATCCCTAGCAGCAGCTGCTGTGCTGCTGCTGGAGTGGAGAAGGATTCCTTCCTTCAAATGCAGGGAAGCATGGCATAGATGCCAGCCATCAAATAGGTAGTGTGTTATTTGACCCAATATAAAAGAAAGTTATTAACAATGCACCCCTCTGTATTGTCCCCTCCGAATGAGTTCGGAACGGGGGCTATGATATGAGCAGCGTCCGTCTGTCCGTTTGTTCGTCCGTACGTGAAAAAAATGTAACCACTTTGGTACGATTTTATTCTTGAGTTCCGTAGGGCGACCATGATGTAACTGTGGAAAAAAGCCGGTGATGAGTTATCGCCCGGATGTAGATTTGGATTGTAAAATTATGCACTAATTATCTAATTTGAATAATTATGAAAAATTTCCATGCAAGGGGTATACAAGTCATCTGGAGTTTTGTAAGGCATATATTGAGTAACTTGGTGGAAGGAAGTGGGTTGAAGAGTTCTCTCCCGGGAGGGAGATGAGGTGGGGTGGTGTCGGGGGGAGCGAGGGTGGGGTGTAGAGGAGGGGGAAGGGAGGGGTGTGGGAGGGGGACAGGTGGGGTTGTCAGGGAGGGGGACGCCTGGGCGGTGTCGGGCAGGGGAAACTGGTGGGGTGGTTGCGGTGAGAGGGGACCAGTGGGGTTTCCTAGGCCACGATGCTATAATTTCTGTCCGTTAAGGACCAGAAAACAAAATTGCAAAATTCTTAAGGATACGACGGAATTTGGAACGTAAAGATTAGGTTACAATGGCATCTACATGTTAAGGGTTCAAAGGTTATAAAAATCTCAATTTTTTAGGTAAGTGGGGGGACGAGGCTGTGGATTCAAGAACTGCCCCTTTAATTATACAGGTTACAAGGATTAAAGGCATTCAAGAAGCATTGAAAAGCATTTTGACCCACAATTGACCTTATCATCTCACACACATTTGCCGATCCCATTTCCCCTGACCATGGGTATGTTGGATTTATAAGACCAAAACAACAACGATGGTAGCTCCAGGTGTCTTGGCCTCGGTGTAAAAGGTTCCTGAATCATCTAATTAAATTTGGGATTCTACATGTATATATGCAGACACGGCCAGTAGCAGTATTTGAAGTAAGTGAGTGGATCTGCCCCCAAACCATTTTATGGCCCTTGTGATGACAAAACAGATACACAGGAGTGTGACCTAAAACACTATACCCTGTATTCTCATATTGATGCTTATAACAGATAAATCAATAAGTTCCATCCTGTCTATGGCGTTGAAGGCCTGAGATGAGCAATGCGTATGCGCATACAACGTGGAGTCCTTTCATATTGCTCAATCTAATATTCCATTGGCAGGAACCAATGAAATGTGTTAACTATCTTTAAGTGGTTAAAATTCCTAATTTGGTTATTTTCCAGAACAACTCCAAATCCTGCGAAAACGCATATTCCTCACAGGTCAGTCTTTTCACGAGCAAATGCAACGAGCCCGCAGTGGCGCCCCTATGGACTCCATTGAGTCAACGCATTCAGTATCTACAAGAGCCGATCCTTTGATGACTTAGTGAGGTTGAATTTTGGTAATGTGTGTCATTGTTAGCTCTGTGCGATTTTTAGAAGTACCAGCTGTAAGGGGTAAGAGACTGAAACACTTCAAGGAAGTATTGCCAATGTAAGTTTGAATTGAGGAACTTGGTGTGCAGGAGATTACTCATAGAGCCAACCAATTATAATAGACTCATTTATTTACATGAGTGAGGTCCCACAGACCCTGAAAACATCTCAAAACACCCTACAAGACTCAGTAGCATTACTGAATGGGGTGAGCAGTTGCTTCCCACTGGCTTGAAATAACAGAGTTGAAAAAGGATGACATTTGCGTTTCAATCTGCTTTTTGATGGGATTTATGACCTACCTTGGTGTAAATTTGGGCCCAGATAATGTAAATTGAGGCCCTAATTTGTATTGGTCCCATGTAGCACGTTGTTGTGAAGCCGATCACCAGAACAACTTGGGATAATTTTGTTCCCCTGGCTTTGGTATACACATGAATCTCGGGCGGTATTGGTATCTCTAATCACAAACACTCCACTCGGCAGTCGACAAGTAGCCAGGGTTAAAAGAATTCCTCTGAGCAATTTATCCAAAGGTGTATACCTAAATGTGACCCACACCTTTTCTTCGTTCCCACATCATATACTGTCGTATTCACATTTTGGAGGTTTTTGGTGAAATTGACGTAATTGCTTATTCATTCGTTTCTATAAATCCACCAAGTTCAAGATTGGACAGCACTTAATATGTTTATAAATTTTGTTGATTTGTCTTTTTCTGAAAATAACATAGTCTGTTTTTCACACAAGTTTCTTCAAAACATTGCCCGTCAGGTACACCTTTTTATATAGGTTCTATTTGATGATTGTAAAGCATTTACATCGAGTCTTCACATAGTGATTGATTACATGCATAAAAAATGAATGTCATATTTGCAATATGGATGTGCTGTTTTCAGATCAGATTACAACTTTATATGCTTATTAAAAGATTATACAATTGCAGTTTTAAATATCAATTATGTTAAATATTAAACCTCTCTCTAAACATTTTCTTGGAAACAATATAAGCCAACGGTTCCTTTTATGCTTACTTTTACGGTATAGGCATGTAATTTCCCCAAATACAGACGGTCCAAAAAAAAAACTATACATCAAAGATAATTTTTTTGGCCAAAAATTTTAAGTTCATCTCCAACTGAGTTTTTACTGATTATTTTTAGGAGTTGTTCCAGCTTTCATGAGTTTTGTAGTGGTTAATTTGGGGGTGTAGTTAAGGAGTTATGGCTATTTATATGAGACAGTTGAAAAACCCTGTTGGGCCAGTTTTGGCTATCTGATATCAACAAAGTTGCCATCGAAAATCACCTTCAAGACAGTATAGTGAACATTAAAATAAAAGGTAGGTATAAAGTGTTGCTTATTGGTGATTATAACATAATTATTAACTTTATAATGTCGCCATTGGTAATAAACATGTAGCATGGAAATTAAATTCAAACATCTTGTTGTCTCAGCTTTACTCCAGGTTGCAGCAGAAGGTAGAACCTAAAAACCACCCTTGTTGGAAAGTAACCTGAGACCTTGAACACCAACAATCCTTTCCTTTATTGCTCTTTGTTGAACACGGTTCTTCCTCATTTTCCCCATGGACTTGGGAGGAAGTGGGGAATAGGGAAGAGTAAATTATCCCTCACATTAGCTGCGTTGTCCACACATGTCCGCCTCAACAGCTTGTAGATGCATACTTAGTTTCAAGCAGTTCAAAGTACCCAAATTGCCATCATTTCATGATTATGTCCCCCTGAGAGTGAGCCATCATTCAACCACAACATAATAATTTCTGGTGCTTTCCTGAAAAATAATAGTTGATTAGTTCAGTGCATGATAATACATTCACTTGATCTGTAACAATATCTTTTGTTTGAAAAGGTTTTAATCCCACAATGATGCTACATGCTAAATACCTTTATTGTTCTTGAACCTTCAGGTGAGATGAAAATGGCCCAAGTGTATTTTAGCCTTTGTGTCAACTGACAAATATCTCCGCTTAGGGTCGATCAAATTGGATGGAATAAAACGATGGATTTAGCTAGGATCTTTGTCTTACAACTAAAAGTCAAAATATCTGGCAACAAAAAGCACAGTTTATATTTTTTATAATTTTAAGTTGAGTGTTATAGTTTTTATTGGGACAGTCTGTAGAAATTTCAATTGAATTTTCTCGTAAACAGGTTTTTGTAAAATACACAGTATGTTGTATGTGGCAATCTCTTGTAGTCGACTTCAATGTGAACAAAAGCAGGGGTGTGGTACTTCAATGGGGACACTTGCCTTGCATTGCTTGTTTACTACTATATCTACATTGTAGACTTTTGTGTGACCATTTGAATATGGAACTACAGAGCATTTTTCTGACTATTTCTTTAGTGATACTTTAAATGGTTATAGAATTTATATCAAATATTTAACCAGAGAAAGAAACTTCTCTGCTTAAATGCCAGGTAGATATCTGATGACGTCAATTTGTGATTGCACATTCTAACTAAAATCCATGTTTTTACAACCATTATAAAGTATCATACATGAAATATTTTTTTTTTTTTTTAATTGAAATATTAACATAGAATAGTTATGTGTTTGATTACCTTGATATCAAAGCACAAACATGTAGTTATGATGCATAGTGGTCCTATTTGAGGCAAGTAGTCAAGAGAGCTTTAATAATAATAACAGTTTATATAAACACTTAATCACTGATCAGTCTCAAAGTGTGGTTGCATTATTATTACGCCACCTTCAGGAATGTCACAATCAATTCACTTCACTTCACTTAGGTGGCTGCTCAAAGAAATGCCTTACAACAAGCCTATCGCCACTCGATTGTATATTCCCCATTAGCAAGCCTCCCCAAGATTTAATTGTGGTCGAAGTGGCAATTGAGATAAGGGGATCTTGACGCGGGACACAAAACATGTTGACCACAGCGGGGTCAAAATCAGTTTAAAGTCTAATGATCATGAGTCAGCCTTATATTCCACTGGACCACACATGCTCTCTAAGTGTTTTGTGTACATATGATCATCAAAGCAGCAGTGTACAGTCGGTTTTCTATGTATATTTGGAACCTGTGTGCTGTCAGACAACCTCAGAGAAAATGCATGTATGGTCAGTTTCCCCCACTCTAGTTATAGAACCTACCTCAAAACTCGACTCATACCATTTCCACTATATTACGATACATGTATTAGTATCCTGTCAAGAAGACATTGGATTGCCTTTACTATGCAAAAGTTCCTGTTGAAAAGGTTATGAATGCGATTACTTAAAGGAACGTGGTATTTAGTCATTTCAATCAGTTGCATTCCTGCCATTTTATAGGACATAATATACAACTTATTGTTTGCCGTCTGCAAAGAATTGCAAGAAGCACATGTGGGGTGTGCAGTGTCTGTGGTCAAATTGTTAACCCTTAATAATTGCCTGCCATATGAGTGTCCGTAAGGGCTCAATGAGTAAGTTAGTGGAAAGGAAGGGCAGGGTGGTGGTTACGGGACATGTTTGGTAACCTCATGTGACCTTTGGCCCAATTCACAAACAGCTGATGGAAGACGGGCAGTGGTCGGGGACCGTTGATGTATTTTTTCATTTGTTATTGTTAACATTTTTAATTGTATATGTATGGTATGTGTGCTGTATTATTTATAATCAGGATAGTACATTGTGAAAATGCCTTGGAAATTTTAGTGTTGCAGGGTATTTTCCCTTTTTTTTTTTTGTTTTTTGTGTAAGAGCTGGTGGTTTCATCAGGTTTTACAAAATTCAATAAGGAGATGTAAACTAGAATAACTTTATGGTACGTTATTATAAATATGATGTTTTATGATACAAATGTGACATTTTCTGATCTACTCATGTCAGAGGAAAGGAATGATGGAAGTGATGCCATGAGCCTTGTTTAAACCCTTCTTTCTTGTGATATCTGACAAATCTAACATGCAATTACAATTTGGTCATTTAGACCCTGTCCCCTCTGAATAAGTCTTCCAGAAACACTGTTGGTTGAGAAAGTCTAGTTGGATCAAGGAATAAACTGAGATTTCATGAGAAGTTGGTAAACGGTAAGAATATCTAAGGGGCATGATATACGACTTGTACGCTGACTCCTCAAGCAGGTTGAGAATTTTTATAAATCGAATAGTTAGCCTTTCATTGCATATATGTGCATATTTTAAAGGAGATGACCTGATTAATTCTATGAAAGTTTTAATCCTGATTGAATGACTTACCCCAAAACCACTATTCTGTAAAGTGTAGTACCGATATGTATTTCAATCCGTTTTGGATATGAGAGATAAATGTGTTTTGTAAGCCCCTATAGTACTGTGTAAACAACTAAGTGGTCCAACCAATATGGGGAAATTTTTGCTCATAAAACAACCAAAACCAAACTCTTTTTTTTAACACCTAAAAATTTCACAGGGCAAAGGAAAAAACAGGTGTGGAGCTTTCGTCAAAGACCAGAATTTGGACCATAAAATGGGGGGGTCTGGGAACAAAGATTTTTTGATGGGGCCATGACCTTTTTTTTAACGTTGTATATGTTATTCCTTCTGCAAGAAATTGAAATATATTTTTTGTGTGTGTTTCGTTTTGGTTTTTTTTATTATATTTATATTATAGCATAGTGGCTTGTGGGACTCTGTGATACAAGAATTTGGCTCAAAATATCAAACTGCAAGAGGAATTTGACTAAATTTGGGGGGAAGAGCTTTTCTGAGGATATTCCGTGAGCCATCTAAAAGAGATTGCTAGAATCACAAGAAGCCCCATGTAAGACAGTGTAAGTTCATAATAAAGAAATTTCAACAGGGCAAACTTTCTCGTTAAAATTATACTAATAATAATGTAAAGTTTACATTCCCTGATTTGACCTGAGAAGATCAGATGGTAACACATATTAGCATATAAGTGCAAAGTAAACAGTTTTTCCAATTGTATATATACTTTCCCAAAACCATATTATCCAGGTCGAGCCCAAAACCATTCCCTGGTTGTTAGGGTCAATTTTGGGATGGTTGGAGCGTGACCAGCCAGACAGGGCCGTACGTACGCCAGGATTTTTTATTTTGGGTGAGAGACTTCGAAAAAGTGGAACTTTTTGAAAGGTGGACTTTCTAAAAGTGAGCTAAACCCTCTCCTTCCTTAAAATGGTCCTTTTTGGACTTTGTGAACTGTAATCAACCAAAAAAGGACTTTCTTGTCAAAAAAGTCCAAAAAAGAAAAAAATTTTATCAAAACAAAATCATTGCTCCTTTTGTTGAATTTAGGGGGGTGCAATGCACCCCACCCCGCTATATGGACTGCTGACAGAGTAATATCTGATTTTGTCAAGGAAAATAGCGGCATTCATTTGTGTAAAAGATTAGGTGCAACGAGAGATTTTTTGGGCCAACCCATATTTTAGTGTGTCATATGTAGTGAATTAATAGATAAGACCACGAATTAATAGATTTCTTACCTAGTCTGTGGTTACAGGAAATGCCTTGAAAGTGAAAACAAATGTGATTTTATTTCCTAATTTCAAATAAAACATAGCGGAAGTTTGTATGTGCTCATATACGAAATTATAAATTGCACAATTTCGTACTAAAGAAATAGTTTCAGCTTAATCCTCTCACATGGGGACATTTCTGATAGGAAAGGCTTTACATTAGTGTAAAATTAGATTTTTCACTTTTTTTAGGGACACAGTGTGAAAAAATTTCCATTCGTTGGCCACTTTAAGGGAGCTTGATACGGCCATCACATTCTCAAATGTCCTTTACCATCTTTCTATATTTGAATGTAATGTTCATACATTGCTGGGTTAGAAAACATTGGGCTCTTTTAAAAACAAGCTGTCACACTGGTGTGGGGGGAAAATGAAAAATTCCACCTCCCTGAATTTTTGACACAAACATCATATAAAAGAAATCCCAATGTTAGGATTGTCTTCAGATTGCTGATACGGATATGTTGTAACATGAAAAGGTAAAAATAGTGCCATCTCTTCTATTAGATTGTTTTTGATTTTGAAATGTTAAGATTGTTAAGGAAAGGAGAGCATTGCAGGATGGGTTTGCTTCTTTCTCCACACAGAAATCAATATGAGAAAGCCCTCTTCCTACCTAAGTTGTCTTCGCAATGTTATTTTCCTTGTTTTCCTTAATATTGCTCCTATATTCAGTATATGTAATTGGTGGTTACTGTTTCCATCGTAGAATTCTTTGAAATTTTTTTCCCAGGACTTGGCATGGTTTCGCAATATTAGCCGACAAACTAATTTGTGAAAGGAAGCTGTCTAAAAAAGAGTTAAATTTAATATTTAAAAACCAATGAGCTGGCTTTGTCTGGGATTACTTGAATACAATTGGTTGTACTACAGATGTGTATAGGTGAGTAACAAAATGATTCGTTCAATTTATGAAGTTGGCTCAGAAACTTGATCCAGTGATATATGGTAGGTGTCTAACCAAATTATTTAAAAAAGGCACCATGGTGAAAAATGGCCTTGCCCAAAAATTACTAATTTCATGGGGGCTCTCAGCAAGTGCTTGTAACCAAAAATCTGACAATAACAGAATTGTCAAAAAAAAATCCATATATGGCAAAAAAATGACCCCATCATTAACAAGCAGTTGAAAAATGTGCTGATATCAGCATAGAAACACATATTACTCTTTTTTACTGAGATACCCCACAGGCAGAATTAGTTAGTTATGTTATGACCAAATATGATATTATTCTTGAAGCAAATAAACAATTAAATTAAGTTTCGTGCAGAAGCCACCTGGCTCGGATTCTAATAACCATTTGTGCCAATTTTTCCAATATAATTATTCTGGTCAAATTTCATATTTGTGCTTTAAATTGTAACCAAGGAAGATGGCACAACTGTAGTGGAAAAGGTATACTCAGGAATTTCATGTGTATTTCTTAAAATCTGCTGCTGTTGAGTTGTGAACTGCAGGAGGAGGAGAACACTGTCACCCAGGATTCAGGCACTTCAGCATTATTGGCAGAAGTGTGTGGAAAAATAAACTAGTATTGTACATGTATCAGTACCATAGATAGCCTCTTCACTTCATGAATTAGAGTGTTGCAATAGAATTAGACGGTGGGGCAGGTTTTCTTGCTGTTGTTTCGTCGTCCCCATAGGGGAGGAGAGCAAACCAATGTAACTTCATAATAAATTATCCAAAAAATCATATAACCGTCTGTTGCCCCCCAAATAAATAAAACTGCAACATTTTCTTGAAAATGAATAAAAATGTCACTTTCAAGTTTATTTCCCCCAATTTCAGTTACCAAGAGATACGCTACACTTCAGCAAACATTGGAGCAAAAAGATTCAATTACCGGCCCGGTGTGTGTGGTGTGGAAAAACACTTCAAACTTCTTTTCATACTGGAGTGCAGGACCATGTTATATTGTCCGCTGGTTGAAAAGACTCGTGTTACCCCCTCTCGATTTAGACGAAAGTCTTTTTAAGGAGTAAGCGCAAAAAAGACTTATTCCTCATTCGCAAATAATAAATCTTGAGCTTCTATAGTGAGTGTTCAATAAACTTTGTCCATGTTTTTCATCATTTATTCGAAAAGGAGAAAGACAAAACAAACATATGCCAGAATGTTGCTGGGCAAGCTTGAACCTAAACACTTTGTGCAGAATTAAAATCGTCACTTATTGCTTAACTCATTTGTAGCAATTTACCGTTGCTTTCAGAAGAAAACTTAGGGTCAACGAAATATCATAATAATATGCGTTAGTATGTGAAAGAGGACGGGTATTTTGTTACTCAACCCGAATCGTGGAGGTGATAACATTGGCTATAACAATGGCGCCGCATACCGGGGCCATTGGAATATATCTTTAGTAATGGTTTCCTGAAAGTCAAATATGTCCATTGGTCACTGATATTATGAATGAGAAATTGATGGGACATTTTATTCATTTGAAGAAAATGTGCAAGTTTATTTGGGGCAAACAGACGGTTATGTCGTGTTAATAATTTTATCAAAATGTTACACCGGTTTCGTCTTATCCCTTTGAAGGGACTACGGAATTTGTTATGCAAGCTTGTTACTACTCTCCAATAGTCTAAATGCACTTGGGTTGTGTGACCTATCAATTCATTAGAAACAGGGTTGTCCAACCTTTTTGAAGCAGGGGCCACATTGTGAATCCAGGATATGGGGGACTCAAGTTTGGTTTTGTACATGAAGTACGATTTAATCGATACAAATTTTTTTGCCTAAAAAGGGACCCCATAGCTACACCAGAGATGCCAATTTTTGTTGCCATTTTAACACAAATTTTTCATTTTTTTTCCCCAAAAATGTGGAACCTTTGTAGCAATTTGGAAAATTTTGGCTTCAGTTTGAGAAAATGGGACTAAGTTTTACCACAATTTTGAAAAATTTTGGTTGCAGATTGCGGAAATTGGATATTTCCAAACAATGTTTAGAGAAGCGTTGGTTTCAGATGAGGAAGTGAAACTAATTTAAATGACATCTTTTTTTTTAACTAATTGAACTAATTCAATGCCATTTTATTTTTTTCTGGGAATTACCTCGCGGGCCGTATGTGAGCTCTTAGCGGGCCGCAAATGGGCCGCAGATTGGACACCCCCTGCCATTAGAAGGTGCAGAATGCAAGAACTACTTCATGTACAAAAGAACAAGGGCAGACAGACAGCCAGAATACTTCCTGTGTGTTAGTGCTGATCAAAGTTAATTCTGTAGCCCCAGTCCACCAAATAAGTGGTTTTATCATAAATTGACCAAAGATTTTCATCCAACGTGGAAGAGAGGTTAACCATCATTAACATGCATATGAAGTCAACAAATGTGTCAGGGTTTTTTCACTTGAAAAATTATAGTCTTCCATCCTCTAGCCCTTGCATGCACATTTCCAATTGCCTCAATTTGGTTTCTCCAAATTTAAGTTTTGGCTGTTGTACTACTCACCCTTGTTCCAATGCAGCATGAGATCGATAAGTAAACAATTAAATTTTATCAACATTTTTGTGTGTTCGCAAGAATTGCAGAAGGCACATAGGATTACTCTGGTGGTATCAGGGGTGAGAATTTCGTGGGGCCAGAGGCAAGAATCAGTCTTGACTCTCAAAAATGAATTCGCAGGAATCATCTAATTCGCCACTGTGTTAAATTCTAAGTTTACGAGAATCAACGTTGATTCCCACAAATCAATTTACGAGAATCTTTACGAGAATCTATTCTTGGATTCTCGCCGAAATTCGAGCCTGTCGTATGTCTGTGTGTCGTGTATCCTGTGTGTGTGTCTGTGGTCAAAATTGTTAACCCTTAATAAATTGCTGCCGTATGAGTTCCGAAGGGCTACGATGATGTAACTTGGTGGAAAAGTAGGGGGGCGGGTTGGGGTGACATGTGGTGACCTTGGTGACTTCATGTGAACCTTTCCCCATTCACAACCGCGACGGCAGACGACACTCGCAGTCCGGTGACTCGATGTATTTTTTGAATAAAATGAATCTCATGAATCATCTCTACCTTGAGAAACCGCAGTCATGGTATACTGTATAGGCATTGTACAGCTTGATACCTGTGGCAAGTAAAAGATTTTCATAACTAGTTATAAAAGTGAATATGGGATTGTTATTAAGCCTTGTATTGAGATTTGTCATGCAGTGTGTATGTTAATCAGTATACATGGTGTGTTAAGAGTGCGTATGTAAGTACGGATTGGATCAATTCAATTTATGTGCGGGTGTTATGATTTGCGACATTACTGTGCAGTATGTTCCATAGGTTCAATTTTAACAAAAAATGTGTATGTAATATGTATGAATTAGGTCTGGGGGCATATTCGTTATCTTCTTGTGCTTTGGTTAATCTATGCACTTGGTGTGAGTTGACAAGACTCCATAATGCCACGCACCCATGCAGGGCTGTGCCATTAGGCTTTTTTTCCCAAACTACTATGCGTATTAATTTCATCTATTGATTTTTTGCATTGCACAAAATTAGAAATATGCAGACCTTAACCTCTAACCAATTTTAAAGAATGTATGAATTACGATGTGGAAAGGGCTTGCTTTGGCATGATGCCTTCTTAGCAGTTTCAAAAGAGTGTCTCCTGATGTCACTATGCATTCCATTAGCAATTACTGCATATTATATAAGTCTTATACCGCCTCTATTTATATTGTTTTTGAAAGGCCAATAAACAGATTCTACATAAGTGCTATGGAGCTGGTTATGAAGATGTATCCATCATGTAAAAGGTAATTTAGAGAGGACGTCATGGGAATTAACCAGCTATTTATTTCAATCTAATCTCATTTACCCAAGATATTTAGAGAGTTGTATCTACTGTATTTTACAAATATCATACTTATTACTAGATTGACTTCAATAGTCATAACAATTGTTCTTGTTCATAGCGCAAACTGCTGTTTTGTTTGATATATACTCTAACTTTTAAATAAATCAAAATTAGAAATCTGACATAGGACATCAAGATGCAGATCCACCACTGCAGATAACATGCACTATAATGGGCCATATATATAATCTTGTAGCACCCAACATGGTTCCTTATATTTGTTTGGAATCTATAGTCTATTATAGTTGAGTAATAATTTCTTTCTTGGCCTTTGGGTAGCGCGCGTTGCTTGTGCATGAATTGCGTCTAGGTGCAACCCAGTTGTGCGCCGTTTTGGCGGGAAGCGGGCGTACCTAGCACTTGCTGGCCAGAATTCTGTGGTTGACGCCAACTATAGTTGAAGCTGAAAACAAGTATTTGAATCTTCTCATTTGTAGACAATTTGAATTTTCAGGATATATGGCATTTTCCAACTGTATGACCTTGACTGCCACTACACCACAGTAGTGGATGTGATAAAGAAGGGTTAGATTGTTGAATTGGGCTTCCCCAATTGGATTGATGTTTCTAATATACTCTGTGTCAGAAGTCCCTTCAAACAAATGTCCAGCTCTATTATTATTAACAGTCAGGCCCTGTAATCATATGTTATTATTGCAAGAGTACTGAGTATTACAAAGACAATTCTTCTCAAAATGGCCTCTTCTCCTCTTCTTCTCCAAAACATTTCTATCCTTACAACTCTTACATGTGATGTGAGTAATTTGTGGTAAGTTTTTTTGTTTATTTAGTAAACATTTTAGCCGGTATTCACAAAAAGCGGGTTAACTTAACCAGGGTTAAACAGGGTTTAACCCCCGATCATGGGTTAAATTCATTTACCCTATGGGATCTTTAACCCAGGGTAAAATTAACGCTGGGTTAAAGTTAACCCACTTTTGTGAAAATACAGGCCTTTGAGTCACTGAACTATTCTTCAGCCCTAATACTGTCTATATCCTGTATTGAATTTTAACATTTGCTTTAATTTCTAAAGTATGGAGCCAATTTTTTCTTCTCAGGTTTAGTGAAATTTTCCTAATGAGCATAGAATTGGTTAATGAACCTTTTGGTATAAGATGTGTAGACTACATAATGGGTCAAAGTTCAAATGAAGTAAAAAAAAAAAAATCATGTAATTATTTCATGGTTTAGATACAGTTTCCTCCCATGGCCAAGTATGTAACCATGTTATATGGTACATGATACCAAAATCTTTTGTGTCAAATGGAAAGGTTTTGTTGAGTGAGTATGTAACTGGTCAAAGGTGACGTGTCGTTGATCAAAGGTAAAGTGAAACTATCATTTCCACCATTTCTTGATACTATACCATATCACTGACCTCGGTTCCTCCTAAACAATACCACTGATCAAATGTCAGGTCAAGGTTTTCTTTGAGGTCGATTTCTGGTATCCTGGTAACCAGAACTACCCGTCCCAGGGCCATCACCCCCCCCGGCCATCACCCCCCCCCCCCCCCGCCATCCACCCCCCCCCCCCCCCCCCCCCAGTTTTCTAAGGAAATCTGAGGAGGGTAGTTTAGTTACCCTGTGAACTTAAAAGAAGATCTACCTACAAGGGTGTCGGCTCTGGAGACTAAGGTGGCAATCCAGCACATGACGTCAGGAAAGGGCATCCGGTCAATTTCTTCTCTCTCCAATAAATCTTCCACACAGCATTATTGCGTGAATGCAAGGTGAAATCCACCCACCTCCGTTAGCGGGGACAACACTGGATTATACAAAACTTTGGTTTTCTACACTCTCTTCCTACTCGACGCTCAATAGATACAGACCGGTTCCTTTTAACTAGTACTACTCAGCATAACATGAAACAGGTGACACCTGTACATGCCTAGGGTTTCCTGGTATTCTCATCACAAGCAATCCTTTCTATAGATATTTGGAATCCTCAATGCATTTCACCCTAAGGTTATGCCACAATACTAATCCCTTAACCCATCTAAGTTCAAATCAATTGTAACTCTAACAATAAATTATGGAAGAGTTGTAATGGGTTTGGTCTTCTATGGTTCAGACTTATGATGCAATATTACCTCTGTGAATCCACACGATCTGATTTATTGTAGGCGAATATGATCATTGAGACATATAAACAGTAAATACCAAACCCATATCCGAACCAAATAATGGAAACTCCTTTCCATCAATTACTGGGACTGACTGATAAATCTTGTTATTCTGAATTTGTTTTAAAGCATAATGGCACATTTTTGAAGCAGTACTCCCAATTTTCAAATTTGTGAGATTTATGCACAGTTATTTTGGTGGTAATTGCCTAGTAAACTATACATGTGTGAACGGTAACTGCTCACAATGTGCATGGGGTCCATAAAAGATTTTTTTGTAATTAGATTCAGGAATCCCCAATCATTATGAGTTGGCCACAATCTCACAAATCTTATCCTAACTGGCTTGCGTGACCCCCAACAAAAACAAGCAAGTGAATGAGCGTGGACAACATTTTGTCTATTTCCCACTATTTCATATTTTGAAATGACGTTTTCAGTGGCTATTTTAATTATCTGAATCCGTTATTCTAATTACAACAAGAACAAATTCTTTCTGAATGATGACATATAGACTTGTGAGCTTACCAAAATCTTAAAATTGTTTAAAATTGGGGGCGCTCTACAACAAATTGCTATATTATTGCTAAAGCCATGGTACACGGCTGAGTAGTACATTTCTTAATTTCTTATTTTTTCGTACCTCAACGTACCTGACAAATTGCAACACAGATTTTAAATTGAACACGGACAGTGGTATAATTTCAGGATAAATATACCCAACTGACAGGGCCTTCCCTGTTTTCGCGAACGCGTATCAAGATGCTGGAGTTGGATTTGACCCCGTTATGACGTCCGAGGGACAAGTTGTAAACAAAGCTCACATCGACACACATCGTGACACAAGCACAGTGCCGTGCATAACAGGCAGAACCAATAGGACATCGACACGCTGCATGACTTCACTGACCCATTGCCATGAACGACGACGACAAAAAAACGTGATCTATAGCTATTATTTATCACATTATTTCAACAATTATTAAATCAATGCAAATTTCGAAAATTTACTGTGTGAAACACCTGGGTTGATGAGTGGTCAACGGACGAACAAAACCCCCTCCAGGTAATCTCTCCTTGTCGGTTTCTTTGTCTAGGAATTTGAATAAAGCTATTCTGTTCTGATTCTCCTGTCCGTACGCCCCGCCGCTGTGTCAGCCTGTCGACATACAGCGCATTATTATCGTAATTTTAGCACCAAATCAAGAAAAATTATGCCCATCTGATACAACACGTACGACGCAATGATACCCGCAAGAAGGTCCACTGTGTACGTATGGGCAGGAAAACTGGGCGACGAGCGCACGTCCCGTTCCACAATGACGATCATGACGCGTATGGCGTATTTGTTACTCGGACGTCAATATGTGTCACTTCAGGGTCAATCGCCTGCCAGCGCGATAATCACGTTCGTTTTGGAATTTCCTTTGAAAGCTTGTCCAAAACGCATGATATTATGGCCAATTTTGAATCAAATATATCGGTGTCTCAATTACTGGGTTTCTTTCAGATTCTTCCATTGATACCAATACATACTAATAAATGAAACGAATTTCTTTGGTGGTATAGTATGTTTAAATAAATAGCATGGCCATGGAACCTTAAAGGGATTTATGGTATAAATCTATCAAACATATTATAATGAATCTCCCTAAATATGACGTACTCAGATGGTTTGCATGGTCATTCATGTTGAAGTTACTCCATAGTGGAGGGTCTGGCCGACCCCCGCAAAACCTCCAATATCGGAGTTTTCCTCTGCGTATAATACCAGACACTTCCAAATCGTGAGGGTCGCGGACAAGAATCATGCAAAAACTCCAAATCGGAGGTTTTTTGGTATCTTTAATATTATTATTTAAATTCAAAACACTCAATATCGGAGTTTCAGCTTATAATACGCAGACACTCAAAATCGAAGGGATTGCGACATCGCAAAAACTTCCAGAAAATCGAGGTTCTTCTGCGTATCTTTAAAGCTCTTTAAATAGGCCTATTATTATGTATATTCAACACTCCAATATCGGAGTTTTTGCGTATAATACGCAAAATCCCATAATCGGAGGGCTGCGGAGAACATCGTCAGAAAAACTCCAAAATCGGAGGTTCTGCGTATCTTTAAATATTTATTATTTATTCAAACACTCCAATATCGGAGTTTCAGCGAATAATACGCAAACACTCCAAAATCGGAGGTCTGCTGGACATATTCAAACTCTCCAAAATCGGAGGCGTCCCTGCGTATCTTTAATATATTGTTTATATTCAAACACTCCAGTCGAGTTTTGTAATTATTATTTACATTGCCATTGCTGTACACAATACCATAGAGGTAGGCTTTAGTGTATTGTACCATTAATTACATTTTTGGCACTTGACTTGAGAATTGAAACATTACATGTCCATGATGTGTAACACAAAAATTTCGGTCTAATCTTACTAAATCCGCAAGCTAGCAAAGTAATATATCGATGAGAGAGAGTCCTCTAATGTGGAGACTCTCCTGTCGGCTTTTTCGATTGGAGAGACTTGCAAATCCGGGACTTCCGGGTAGGAGGTCAACTCTCCTAATCGCCGAAATCATCGATTGGAGAGTGCTACATGGTTTTGCCGTCGATTCGCTCCGGGTTTGTCCATTGTTCAATCTGTAGCCCTATTTCATATAGGTTTTTTTTTTGCCTCGACCACAGAAGTGAATCCACTCTGAGTCGGGTGTTTTCCCTGCAAATCTGGCATGTTAGTCCACTCAATCTACGGTATGACCGACACAACTCTACAGAAGATGTTCTTGCTGTAACTTGTTATATAACACCTCCGACAACATATCAAAAAGGTGTGGGAAAAAGGGAAGCATGGCAAGAGCATGCTAATTGTGCATAAAAAACCCTATGTGCCATTTTGCCTCTATTTTTGGTTATTATACAATAGATTAAAAGGGAACGACCCGATTTTAAGTAAATAAAATTTTCATCTTGACAGAATGGTTCACCTCTAACCCCCATCTGTAGAGTTTTGCGCTGATATTTCCTCCGTTTTTCATGTGAGAGATAAAAATATGATTTCTTACCCTATATGTGTAAAATTAATATCGGTCGACCCAAATGGGGTACATTTTTCTTCATAACTTCCAAACAATATCCTTTAGCCCTAAGATTTCACGAGGTACATGAGAAGAATATTAGCTTTCTTTCTTCAAATACCAAAACGTTGACGACTTTCGGTAACATCTTGGAGTATGGGGACGATGCTATTAGCGACTAGGCCACGGCCCTTTAAATCTTGATTCTTTCTTGCTGTCCAACTTAGGACCCGAGGTACTTGAGGGCTAATCTTTTTGAGTTGGGTACCCGTGTGTACTGCAGATAGGTTTTCTGATTCTCTTCCTCATTGACGGTTCAGTATTCCATTCCGTCTCTTGGGCAATTTAGATTAAGGCTGACTTTATCTGCATCTTTGTAAGTAAATTTGTGCAGCAATATCCACTCCCCTGTCAGAGCTGCGTATATCCCTGTCTGTGAGATGCTGATCCTTTGGTGACGTCTAAAATTCTTGGCCGCCTTCTTTATGGCGCTGCTGTCCTATCCTACTGCCCGGCTATTACCAAATGGGCCCCCTTTTTAAATGTTCACATATATTACACAATGACCCCAATTTTCTTCTCTCCTGTTATTCACTTTTATCACAAGTTTTTGCAAAGATTCATCCACTTTTTTAAGAATTTGCACATACCCAGTTCCAAATTTTCACACACACACGTACAGTTAAAAAACAATTTATAATTTATATATTATTAGAATGGGGGGCTTATATGCTGATTTTCTAGCAGAATCTATGACGAGCGAACTCATTCAATGCACGCGAGGATCAAGTAATGATACAACCCGAGAAAGTAAATTGGTAAATAATAGGATGCCAGGTAGAACCTGAGAGCGAGCGCTCAGATTCATTTTATGCTGTCATATTTGCCATAGAAAATGCACGCAGAATTCCCTAAATTACGTTTAAAATCCACATTCCCAAATCCAGCAGATCGTTCCGTCCCCCTAGTTTAAGTCGTATTTTCGACTTCCTAGCCGAATAGTATTAAAGCTTTGGTAAAAGAATAGTGACGGCGGTCCAATATGTCGTCTGATTATGTGATGTTTCTCGAATCTTTCTTAAATGCACAATTTCAGTTCCGGTGTTCATGCTCAACCTGAAATGTATTCTGAGTCAGTCAAATAAACACTATAAAACAATGTAAAAAATACTCATGTTAACAACATGGTATTGTCTCATACCTACCCCAGGACATTGTCCCATACCCAGTACATGTCCATACCTCCAGGACAATGTCCAAAACCTCCATGGACAATGTCACTATCCCAGGACAATGTCCCAGACTCCAGGACAAGTCCCCATACCCCAGGACAATGTCCCGTACTCCAGGACAATGTCCCATAACCTCCAGGCCAATGTCCCATACCCCGACAATGTCCCATACCTCCAGGACGGTGTCCCATACCTCCAGGACAATTCCCATATCCCCAGGACCTTGTCCCCTACTTCAGACAATGTTCCCATAACCCAGGACAATGTCCCCATACTCCAAGACAATGTCCAACACCCCAGGACATGTCCCATATCTCAGGACAATGTTTCATATCCGCCACGACATGTCCCAAATACCCCAGGACATGACCATTCCGGACAATGTCCTATACCCCAGGACCAATTCCCCACCCGGACAATGTCTTATCCCAGGACATGTTCCCATACCCCAGGACAATGTCCCATACCCAGGGCAATGGCCCATACTCAGGAACACTGTTCCCATACCCGGACAATGTCCCATACTCCAGAAAAGGGTTTCCATACCCCAGGACAATTGTCCCATATCCCCAGGAAAGTGTCCCATACCCCAGGACGATGTCATACCTTCCAGGACGATGTCCCATACCTCCAGGACAATGTCCCATATCCCCCAGGACAATGTCCCATAACCCCAGACAATAATGTCCCCATACCCCAGGGCAATGGCCTACCGCCAGGGACCAATGTCCCATATTCCCAGAACAATGTCCCATAACCCCAGGACATTGTCCCTACGTCCAGACAATGTCCCATATCCCTCAGGACTGTCCCCAACCCCAGACATGTCTCTGTACAACCAGGACCAAATGTCCCAAACCCATGACAATGTACTGTTGTATAACTAATCAGTTCGAGAACCTGTAACCTCGCATCCCTTCAAGTTTCAGCCCTGTGCGACTTACAGATCTCCAGATATTGTGATTCACAAAAGTGTCAATAAAATCAAGAAAAATAGGGTCAATATGCTAATTAATTTTGCAAATAGGTACTTAGAAACGCATATACTGTCGTAAATCGAATCAGTTTGAGAATGGCCCATATCCAGCAGATCGTTCCGGCCCCCCCCTGGTTTAATAGTCGTGGTATTTATCCTTTCTACTTTGATGACAGCTGTCATCAAAAAATGTTTGTTTGCCGTAATCCCCGCTTTTACGTGTTAAACCAATGACAACATCTAAATTAGATTTCGTGGCCGCCCTTCCCCCTGAAAGAACAAAATTCATTACGAATTTAAAAGGGCGCCTCTTTAGTTTATGTGAAATTTATTTATTATTTTACTTTTAAAATATTTATTAATCGTATTTAATTATTCCAAGCATAATTTTTAAATATCAGCACAACATTATCACTATGTTTAATGTAGAAAACAAGTAACACAATAAAATAAATTGCGAGAAAACCAAAATATCCAACAAATGGGAGATTAACCACACAAATTAACTTTGTTGAATATCGGACTCAACATGAACACTTCAAATTACACTGGCGAATTTCCTGTTGAGTTCCCTTCGACTTAATCACTCCGTAGGAAGTTTAATGGTTAAGAACGAAAAGGTGGGGATCAAATAAGTGGGTCCGTATTTTTAAACTGTCAGACCTATAGATTTATCATAGCCTGTCATATGTACATACGCTGTTTGTCTATAAGAGCTTCGCTTTCGCGCTCGCTTATTATATAGAAGCTCGGAGAAACTGGCGGGCATATTAAAATCCATGGCAGTTTGAACTCTGAAAAAGAGACACTTCCTTATTTTAATTTTAGGGTTTGAACATATCATTGGCCCCCATAAAGTGTTCATACTGGATGACACCCCCAATTTATCCGCTTGTGTGTTGTAAGAGAATGACCCCCCAGTGTATTTTTGGTACTTTTATCTAAAGGACCCGGGAAAGAACCCTATTTTTCACCTGGCCGAGGCATATACCATCACTTTGCATAGGGAGGCCCCCCGGCACTAGTTGACCCAATGTGTATGAAGAAAACTCTCTGATAATAATTTACTAAATAAATCTCCCCATCCCGATTGCAGTCTGACAAATCATCTTGAATGTCAAATTAATTATGGCGGGAAAAAATGCGGCCATCTTAAAGACACGATCGTGGATTTTGCTCAAAATCAGAAAATCGAAAAAATCATCAAAAATCAGATTTTTTGCTGTATGTAACAAGTCCAGGTATCCTAACATACCACGGAAGTGATAAGACCAATAAGCAATGTAATAAGGACAAAATCGGAAAATTAAGTCATATAACTGTCCGTCGGACACTTACTCCAACACGTAATTGAATTGGGAATTCGATCTTGGAACAATTGCGTTTTTCCTTTCATTTTCTTCCTTTTCTATGTTGCTGTACAATTCTTCAGTTGGAAAAGGTAACTATGAGATTCTCAGACTTATCCTTCACTTTGAAGCTATTCCTCGCAAATTTCAAATATTTTTTCAATCACTGATAGTGTTCTTTAAATATGACCATCACTTTCCACAATTGCATTGGTGCTCAGATAATCATCCCATACAATGCAGGCTTACGATTTAGTCGTATGTTGTTATACGATCTCTCAGTCTTGATATGCCTAGTACGCTAAAGGTTTGCCATCATTTAGAGCCGAACCGCATGAAAATCCGATATTCCTAACTTTTTCATGCGCAAATGGATTTCGCCTCTATTTTCTCTGAAAAATGCCAATTGGGGCCGACTGGCGGACTTTATGACGTCATTGTTACGCCATACTATGTAATGTTAGTACTTTTTTTGGTATCACTGGAAGAGGAGGACTATAGCTAATCCCTTGGTATCCAAATCATATCATCGGGTGTCTTTTATAACGAATTCTCGAGGGGGTGGTAACCCCCCCGCACCCCCGGTCACCGTTAAAAAAGGCTTGGTAGACGAGGGTTAAACCTTTACGTATACTAGCTATCATCACACTGAGATATCGTATAACACATACGCCTAAATCGTATCCTTAATTGTATGGATGATTATCCTAGCACCAATGTAATTTATATACATAGTCTTGTATCAATGACTTGTATAAAATCTCAAATTGAATTTGAGATTCGTTATTTTAAATCTACTGTTTTAAATTTTTGCACTTTTTGGGCCATTCTTCAAAAAAGTAAACCTTTGATACCCAAAATGAGTAAGGTATGTAGGGCAATTACTGTACAATCTCAGTTACCATCCTTCCAAGTTTCTGCATGATATTTTTAAACAATAATTGTTCAACTAAACACCCTCATTTTGCATAAATGAACGTGTTAACATTTGGATAAAAAAAAGTGAGCTTAGTACCACCATTTGCTTCCTTTAAGTTTTAATATTGAATTGCGATAAATTTTTGTTGTGCCCCTAAAGTATTACTCCCGGTCTAGGGGGGTGTTCGCGTGGCCATCGCTGTTTTACTACTATCATCCACCCATGATTTTATGATTCTATATATCAAGGGCTTTCAGAAAAAATTGGTGGACGTCTGAGTATTTGCCTAACTTTTTCTACAATATAGGCGCTTTTCAAATGGCCGCCAAAATTATTACTTTTGACCATATCTCAGCTTGTGGGCGCACATACGAGCCTTGATTTTGGTGTCCTATAAAACCTGTTTTTTAGGGTCAAGGAATCCAATAACAACCATGTTTCTAAGACACTCAGTTCTTGGAAGGGGGTCAGCCATTTGGCCATTCAAAATGGCCGAGGAGGAACTGGACATTTGATCTAAATAGACTTTTTGACCATTTAAACAATTAATTTAGGATATACCATCACTTTTAGGTATGAGAAATCAAGTGGAACATAGTACTATGGATAAGCACAACTTAAAATCATTTGAATATTAAGAACATTAAAAACCTTATCAGTGTTTGTGATAGGGCCTGGACACCAAACTTGTTCGTGATCTGAAGGACCTAAGCCTGAAGAATACTGCGCCGCCCCTAAAGACTATTCAGTTTCATGATCAGTCATGGCAGCAATTCGTAGAGTGCCTATATATCTGGAGTCTCCTCAAATTCTGCTGACTGTGGTCGAGAGCGGATGAAAAGAAAGGAGGCCTGCTGACAGTTTACAGAGTTAAATGATGTATTCATCATTATGGCAGATGGGCGATTCACATCTGTGACATATACAACGGACAACCCCCATCGGTCCAAGACACAGAGAGGCTGGGAGATGCAGCGCCACGCCGGTGGTATTGAGCCTCAATTGAACTTAGAAACACCATTCCCAAGGACATGAAACATTTGGTGTCAAGTTAAAAACAAAGTGCGATAGAAATTGTAATCTATGGGTACTTGCGTGTTAAGTCTTAAGAAAAAGCCATGGAAGGCCAACTATTCTCAGCCAATTATGCACAAACAGTACTAAAGGCAGTGCATTATTACGATCCAGGACAAGCACAGAAAACATGAAATGCCTCAACGCAGTAGTTGAAGAGCAGGACCTCCGTTATACAAGCCATGTCCTGGATGTTTCAAGCAGGTAACACACAATATGCGTGGTTATCTCCAATGATACTGATGTGATAGTTGCCCTGGTGTTTCATCTGCCCCCTTTCTTCAGAAATGGGACTTCAAGAATTATGGCTAGGCAGGGAAAAAAGGTAACACTAGCCGTATGTCCTCTTCACATTTGCATGCAAGATTGGCCACCCGTTGTGTACAGTTCTCCCAGCTCTACATAGCCTCACAGGATGTGACCAAACAAGTAAAATAGGACAAGAAATCAGCTTCTACAAAGACTGGAACCTGTGGCTAACTTTCACGGATTTGGCACACAGCGCCATTAAACTCCTTCATTGATCCCAGCAGGCAGCGCAATACTAAGTGCATGTCGTTGATGCCGGAAGTAAGTAATGCAAACAATTTTCTGGAACTTCGGGCACATCAGTTTCATTCTCAAAATCACCTCACACAAGACAGAATCTGCCACCAACAACTCAAGTTTGAACCTCACGTGTAACCGTGAATTCTTTAATGCATATACACATGAACCTTCTTGACAGGCAACTGGACTAGAAGAAAAACAACAGAGAGCTAGATCCATTGACCTGGATTTGAACTCCAAAAACGGAAGTCTCGTGCAATCAACGACGTGGAGTGGAGATATTTGGAGCCGTGTTGGGAGTGTATGTATGTTCGTGTGTGGCAAATGTGCCGTGTAACATGTCCTTGCCGAGCAAGCACGGAGTAAAATGTAGCGTGGGTCTGCAGGTGTCAGACGACGGATGACTGCCGAAAGGAAATCCGTATAACTGATTTTATGAACAATGTACCTTTTAATAGAAATCAGTTACAGAATGGATTTGGACCAATATGAATAATTCCAAAACAACGATGGACACCGACACCATAATGTCGCTACAGGTTAAAGAAGGTGGTTATTTTGATGTAATGAAATAGAAACCATGATTGTTAAATGACGGAATATAAGTGATCCAAACTCATTGTGTCACGGCCCTTTTGGGGGGATCAACTTTTCTCTTTCTTAGAAACAGGATAATACATAGAAGAAAATTATGTTCAATACAAAATCAGTTTTTTAACTGGGTCAAAGCCAAAACCGTTTGGGAAACCATGATAATAACTAGAGTCAGAAAACTAGAGTCGGACATATAGTTGCAAAATATGAACATTTTGGATGTCAGTTTGATATTGTTTAGATAATAGGTACCTATAGTGTTAAAGTTTTAAGGAACGTTATATGTATCCATAACTGTCTCACTGAATTCTGGCATCAAAATCATGCGAAATTTAATAATCACCAAAATTATGGTTAGCCATCTGGCTTGAATGTCAAAATATAGATATAACTTAAATTTCCTGTCGGCCATTTTGAATTCAAGAGGATGACCCCTTCCCAAGAACTGGTGTTTCGTAAATGGTTGTAGGGCGTTCCTTGACCTTAAAAACATGGGTTATAGACACCGCAAAATCAAGTCTCTAAGGCCCCACAAGCTTAGCTATGGTCAAAAGTAATAATTTTTGGGCGGGCCATTTTGAAAAGCGCCCTTGTAAAAAAGTTAGGCAACTTCAGACCGTCCACCCAAATTTTTATGAACGCCCTGATATGTAGAACAATACAAAACATTGGGTGGATGAGTGTAAAACGCCAATGGCCACGGAACTCCACCTAGAGCCTAGAGTTATATTGGTGGACTTCAATTTTCAAACTTATGTTGAAAAAAACACAAAATTTGTTGGATATAGACAGAATTTTAATTGACTTTGGTTTGTGTAACACACGTGACCCAAAAGACAAACAAGTTTTATTACTCGAAAACCACCTGTTCTCAGTAATGTTCAATTTCATGTCAAAAGCCAGTTTATATGTCCCTTTATACAAATAATTGGTTTTAGATCTTTCTTCTTTCAAAAAGTTATTGATGTTGCAAAATTGACTGTCACACACGTGATCGGCACTCACCATTTTTAGTATTTGAAAGGATAAATTTTGGTCATATTGAAGAAGGTAGCTAGCAGTGGTTAACTGTACTTATCAGTATAGCATATGAATAGGATCAGTTACAACAAGAAAAAAAACAATTAATTTGAATATAAAGGGATTTTCTTAAACTTGGATTTGGATGCGTCTTTTGAATGAAAGTTGAGGTGAAGTGCCAAATTTAGCAGACTTTCACTATTCAACACAGGAAATCTGCATACTATGAGCAGCATTGCTCTCTGCAAGTGATTATGAATAGGAAAATACACAAGATTTTATTTAAAACTTCTTTTTGGTGCACATTAACAAGGTCAATCAATTTGTGTTCTGAGTCAATGGAGATGTCACCACACGTAACCACCAAATGTCCCACACGTGGATGACGTACTAAGTGATATAAATTGTTAATTACAAAGTAAACTTTGCTTGTTACTTTTAATACCAACATTGTTGTAATGACAACATACCAATGTCCTTCTGAAATAGAATATAAGAATGTTAGAGTACTTTAAATATTCACAGGATTAGACAGTGAATTTTGAATTCTAAAAAAAATTTTCCCCCCTTTTTGTCTGAGGTCATAAACGTGACCGAAAATTTATGTGCCCCTCATGACAAATTAATCAAAATCAGCGAAAGTGGGATGGAAACAGTATTTTCTGGTAGGTGGTTCAAAGGTTACTAATTATACAAAAAGTAAAACGATTGGTTATATTGCAAAACAGCATTGGGTGTGCCAAATCAAAATTCCCATTTTTCGGTCACAAACGTCGACACGAAGAATGGCCTTTTACGACCGAAAACTTTTGCAATTTTTTAGGTAGTATTTGTAAATTTCATTAACCAGGTCGTTTTGCATATTATTTTAATATATCGGGGCCTACAGAAGCTGTTAAATTATTAAAATATGTGCAAACAGAATAACTAATCAAAGTTATATAACATTTTATTTTTTTAACCAGACGTACGACGTTGCAATAAGTACCGTGTCTGTGATTAGCTGTATGTAGCAAAAAGCGCATTCACTGTTCTCTTGCTCGCATGAATAGACCTGCCAGATTATCGCAGGGAGGAAATCACCCACTCAGAGTGATTCTGTTGGTCGATTGCACCTATATGTATTAGGCCTACAGATTGAACCAATGGGACCAAATCCTGGGGCGAATCATGGCAACCCCATTGTAGCACTCTCCAAATCGATGATTTCGGCGATAGGAGAGTGGTCTCTAACGGAAGTCCCGGATTTGCAAGTCTATCCAATCGCTGAAAAGCCGACAGGAGAGTCTCTTACATTAGAGACTCTCTCTCATCGATATAGTACTTTTGCTAGGCTTGCGGAATTTAGTAGATTAGCCGCAATTGTTGGTATTTCACATCATGACATGTAATGTTTGCATATGAAACCTAATGCACAATGTTTTTTTCCATTCTCAAGGTCGAGATGCCAAACAATGTAAATAATGGCACCAATCATAAAAGCCTACTCTTATGGTATTGGGTACAGCATGGCAATGTCAAAGAATAAATTACAAACTCCGACATGGAAGTGTTAAGTGTTGATATATAAAACAATAATATTTAAAGATACGCAGCCTCCGATTTTGGACGTTTTTCGATGTCCGCAGACCCTCGATTTTGGAGTGTTGCGTGTATTATACGCTGAAGCTCCGATAGTGGAGTGTTTGAATATAAATAACAATATTAAAATTACGCAGGAACTCCGAGTTTGGAGTGTTTGCAGATCTGTCCGCAGGACCCTCAGATTTTGGAGTGTGTGGTATTATACGCTTGAAACTCCGATATTGGAGTGTTTGAATATAAAACTACTAATATTTTAAGATACGCAGAACCTCCGATTTTTGGAGTTTTGCGATGTTCCGCAGACCCTCCGATTTGGAAGTGTTGGTATTATACGCTGAAACCGATATTGGAGTGTTGAAATATAAATAATAAGTTTAAAGATACGCAGAACCTCACGATTTTGAGTTTGCGATGAACGCAGACCCTCCGATTTGGAGTGTGTGCGAATTATACGCTGGTGAAACTACGATATTGGAGTGTTTGAGTTGTTGGAATATAAATAAAATATTAAAGATAGCAGAACCTCCGATTTTGGAGTTTTTGCGAGTGTCCGCAAGACCTCCGATTTGGAGTGTTGCGATTATACGCTGATGATGAAACTACGATATTGGAGTGTCTTGAATATAAATAATATATTTAAGATTCGCAGAACCTCCGATTTGGAGTTTTGCGATTGTCCGCAGACCCTCCGATTTGAGTGTGTGCGTATTATACGCTGAAACTCTGTCATATTGGAGTGTTTGAATATAAAATAATAATATTTAAAGATACGCAGAACCTCGGATTTTGGGGTTTTGCGAATGTGTACGCGACCTTCCGATTGGACCGTGTTTTGCGCATTCTTATCCGCTGAACACTACGTATGGGATGTGTTTGAATATAAATAAAAAAAATAAAGGAGTTTTTTTTTTAATTTATTGATTTTGGAGTTTTTTGCGATGTCCGCAGACCCTCGATTTTGTCTTGTGTGTGTAGTTATACGCAGAAACTCCGATATGGAGGTTTTGCGGCCGGGGGCGCCGACCCTCCAATGATTGGAGTCAAGTAACTTCAGACCTCGTCATTGCAGTATTCCTTGCGAAGAAAACACATTTTCACGCAAACTTTCGAAGCAGTAGACGATTTAAGGAAGCCGCCACAATTGATTTTTACGCTATCGTTTTGCCACAAGGCCATGTTTAGTCTTTCACACCAATTGAAGATGATCAGTGGTTAGTCAAGTTCTGGCTTGATAAAGGACTATCGCGTTTACTTTTAACATTGAACTTAAAAACACACAGCTTTAATTAACGTTTTCCTTAAAAATGTATAAATTTATCAATAAAGGGCATACATTTAGGCCGAATTTTATAAATGAGCCTGGGATTTTCGAGAATATAGTTTTAAAAATTAACATTAGGAAACTCTGAAGCATACAAAGAAGCGCTATCGGTACATTGAAAGTACGTAGATTGCTGAACCGCGCATTAGTGGGGTTCGAACACTGATCTCTCTATTTACATGGATTGGAAACGAGGCTGTAATTGAAGCACTGAATGCCATATTGGTCATCCAAAAAAGAGTCCAACAGGTGGTTAAGAGCCGGTCATTTATACAAATTGTTCTCATTGAACTGTGATAAGCGATATAACAGAATACAGAATCAAGCCAATTCAGTGAGCTCATTGTATTGCGCGTATGGATGGCATGTCTCAAAAACGTGCACTCGGGATACAACTTCTGTTAAACAGGTGTCTCTGGAATGGTTTGTGTTCGGTGGGACCAAGAGCCCGCCGTGCTCATTATCTAATATACAATTATGTTGTGTAGCCAAATCCATTTTTAGAGATCAGTGGTTACAGTGCGACTGCGAAAAAAAATAAAATATTACGCGACCCCCTTTCAAATGTCCACATTTTAATGGATTTAGCGTTTGAGGCCAACAAAAACCGTTGTTAATTACAAATGATATCCTAAAACACCACTCTTAACATTTCTCTTATCACTGAGGTTTTAAAAAGTAGTTTTTTTGCAATAAAATAATTCTAAACGATTTGTTCCTATCCTTGGTTGCTAAACGAAGTTCAAAGGATGAGGCTTGTGCAAACTTGCACGTGCTATATGCGGTGATGGGATTTATTTTCGCTGGCTTTTGTTTCGGTAGTGCATGCGGCGTTGTAAATAATACCACAGGGAATAAACAGGGTAGCTTCCATGATCGTTGTACGGTTGTGTATAGGTCGGTGAATAGATCTGGATTTTTTTCGCCAGGAATACTCCAATGGACATGAAAACCATCTGGTACGTTTTATTTAGGGATATTCATTATATAATGTGACGAAAATTTATACCAATAAATCGCCCTTTAAAACAAAAGCAGTGAAACCATGAAATCATCAGCTGTGTCAGGATTTTGCAAAATATCTGATGTATAGACCCTCAAAAAGGACAATGAACCATAATAAGCAATAACAATGTGAAAATGTTACTATAATTACTTATACAAATACCAAGAGTGGAGGGGGTTTTAAAACAATCTGTGAATAAGGTAATTTGTATCTGATAAAGTCACAGTTCTTCTAGATTTTAAGGTTGCAACCAATATATATTGTTATGTTAGAATGCGGTTGGTACATAATTATTTATCGTTTAATGCATTGTGATAGAAATAATAATTCACAATGTGTTTAGAAGCTGGCCCAATTGTGTGATATTGATAGTGGCATAACCAGAAAATTCCGCTCAAAAAATAATTTGAATATTGAGACAAAATATATTACTGAAAAAACTAATCTTTTGGGACTAGATATTTAGCTTGCCTACCCATATACAGTACAGCAATACTGGTTATGCACTTTCTATGCATCCTAATAAGGATTGGGTGCTTACATTATAAAGGCCATGATAGACTAGCATCATAGCGTGCAAATGTAAAATCGCCGTAGCGTTTTATCCTTGCTAGTAGCAATTTTATCCTACAGGCCGTAGCATTTACCTTGCTTGCTAGTGATTATATTGATTAGATTTTGGCAGTCACTTTTACCAATCACGGCGGAAGGGATGTCATCAAAAATGTCCGTCCTGGGATTGCTAGTATATCGTGTGCTTTAGTTTTTTAGGTAAATAAATCTAAGAAACAAAATTATGCATAGGGTACTTTGTTCCTAGAATGTAATTGTTGAAATCCAGCTATCCTGTGTATCTTCAAAACTTATGATTATGTCTTTTTTCATCTTGCCTTATCGCTATCAATTGTAATAAGTGGGACAGTTCTCTCAACTCATAGCTTAATATTCTCAAACACTTTAATTAGACAAATGAGTTGAACTGCATGGAGCAGTGGACCAAAAACAGGTAGTAGATAGAATGTAATTGGCATATGCAGCAGGTGACTTTAAAAGGTTACAAAACAAGAGATTTCAGGGATCTATATTTTGTATATGTGCAATAATTTCTTACCTGGTATTGATTATAGAAATACCTTAAAAGTGAAAACATAGGTGATTTAGAGTTGCTAAATTTGTCAATAATAAAAAAAAGAAAAAAACTAAAAAATCAATAAAATATGAAATTTAAACAATTTTTGTACCAAAAAAAATAGTTATCAGCAACAATGTGCAACAAGAGGATTTTCTCCATAACAGTTTCCCTAAAAATGTGAAAATTTGATTTTTGCACTAATGTCAAACTTTCTATCAAAAATATCCCCATGTGAAATGATTAAACTGTGAATTCATTTCTTTGTGATACAAAATTGGAAATTCAAGCATATGTTTGTATTGAAATTAAACAAATCAAATTTGCCTTTGTTTTCGCTTTCAAGGCATTTGTGTGGCCAAATACAAAGTAAGAAAATCTATTGGGGGTCTAATTTATCTTTATGAAATCGATCAATGACACAATGTAGGATGCCCAAAAAATCTCTTGTTGCACCTTTCTCCTTTGAATACAAATATATTAATGGAAAGCAAAAAATCAGGATTTTCAAGAGTCTTAAGGAGACCTTTAATAGTGCATAGAGTATCTATTAGCATGCGTAATGCATTTGACTTCTGGCACATTGAAACTGGTTAATGGTGGTGTTTCTTCACAAATAGAGGTGAGGTGTTATCAGTAATGTTTATGCCAGGTTAAAACAATATTAAGTCATACTAGACAGTGCATGAGATGCAGTGTAGCAATCTCTTTGGGTCAAGTTGAACCAAATATTACCACTTCTGATATGAAAATGCCAAGAAACAACATACCAATTGGTGTGAGTGTGTAGTGTATTGGCTTGCCTTTTTACTCTTGGCTTAACAGTCATGGGGGATATATTGCAACAGCGTTGAGCCAATCGATGATGCTGCAAACCCTTCATTTTTATTTTATACCTACACTTAGTCTGATGTGTATTATATTGAAAATGCATTTTTGGACGAATTCTGATTGGCTGATTAAGCCCCAATTAATGGTTGAGCTATGGTTGCATCAAAATATTGGGCGAGACGCAAGTGAGTCCAATATGTAAACACATAGCGAGACCCATTACTATTGAGCGTAAATCAATCCAATTTTATCATTTTCATGTTTTGGATCCGATATTTTCCCACTCTTGGACTCCTCAAACATGATAATGTAGAATGATGGGCAGTAAAAGGCCAATTAGAATGTGGGAATTTTCAATAATGGGCAGGCGGCAGGATGTAATAAATTATGGCTTTAAATGACCTTTAACCAAAACCTAACCAAGGCATGTTGATTTTTAAATGTCGACATGTATATAGCGCTTTTCACAATGTATCAAAGCGCTTGAATTTATTCCGCCGCCACTAGAACTTTGCAGCGGCCTTACAAATGCCAAGGCATACTCAGACCTTTGGGCGGCGCTCAATGGACAAATTCCTAACAGCCCCATTTAGCACCTGGGTGGCGAGAGGCAAGCGACGGTGGTAAAGGGCCATGCCCAGTGCACAGAACTTTGGCCTCAGTGGGACTCGAACCCAGACCTTTGCGGTCATGAGGCGGTGGTTGTATCCACGGGACCACGGCTTTTACTGTGGACCAGCTCTCGAATGTCAAACCATTTTTGGTAATCCTGTACAAAACACAATTTTCAAGAGATTCCAAGAAGGGCCTGTTCTGAGTAATTAATACTTAGTTTTATTTTTGTTATGATCATCAGTAAATCGTGTCTGTTTACATCACTTCACATTTAAAATACAACACATATTTAAAAAAAGCATTATGATGAGGAGGTTAAAAATTCAGAATCAGTTTGTTTTAAAAAATGTTGCCAAAATTGTTATTTGCTGTAAGAAGCCAAAAATATTACAGTAATATTGTTTGTCTGGATGATGTTTTTTAAGAATATGTCGGGGTTAACCAGGTCTAGAGATCACTAGCCATATTATCTATAAAAGTATCACTTTGAAAGATGAAACACAAAATCTAAATAAACACAAATCAAAAAGTAAGTTCCCACCCAAAAAAAAGAAACCTACAATAATTTCCAGGATATCCGTTTTTTTAAAGATGAAAACCGAGTAAAGGTATAGCTATGGTTGTTAGGACGGTTGTTGTGAAAATGAGAGGCATCCCTTACTTCACGGCGAATGAGCACAAATTAAAGAAAAAAAAAAAAAATGAGGCCTTTTTAAAAGGCAAAAATGTCAATGATGAGACAGGCGTGCCAGATTTCCAACGGGGCAATTGCAATTGCCCCCTATTTTTTTCCCTGGACAGAACCGGGCAGGATTATTGCAATCCAGTTGGATTAAATTACCATCTTTATGCTGTTATGCTTTGTGGTTGGTGTATTGCAAATGGTTGCTGTGGTCAGGAAATTTATTGGTGTATAGGGCTACATTTTTGATACCAGGTCCCTTTTGGAATTGCTATGTGTTTCAACCATTTATCTTATGAATGCTCCCAGTATCCCATGAATGGATTGCTTCATTATTTTATGCCTACCAGGTGACCTGAGTAGGATTTCAAGAAACGTGGGGCATGCATGGTGCAGCCTTGGCGGGGATTTTAATCCGCATTCATTACATGTTGTAAACAGTGAAATATGCGGACATGAAACCAATCTTGGCAATTTTTAAAAAAAGGCATTATTTTCTTTAATTTGTGTCATTCAGCCAGGAAGTCAAGGATTCCTATCATTTTCACAACACCGATTCCTAACAACCTAGGCTATCACCTTTACTAGGTTTTCATTCTTTAAAAAAAACAACGTATATCCTTGAAAATATTGTAGTGGGTTCTTTTTGGGGGAACGTACTTTTGATTTTGTGTTTTACATTTGTCAGTTTAGAATGACCCCATGAACGATTTAAAACCATTAACAAAATTTGATCTATTTTGTAACCATGATGACTTTAATGTTTTCAGCCATTGTGCTATACAGACTAGCTGTAGCTAGTATAGCTGGTCGGTTATTGAAAAAATGTATATGTGAGGGGTCACATCCAAAGGGGGGCACTTTGCCACGGGACTGATTGAATTTTGTGGTAATTTATGTAGATCCTTTGAAGGTTTTAAAATGACACATTACATCTTTCTCCTGTTTTTGGTTTTTGTCTTTGAAAAAGACTAAAAGTGACACTGTGCCACTCTCTGCACCTACACTTATTTTCCCCTGTAATAAAGTGGCACTAGTTGCCCAACGAACTCAAAAGTACCAATTGACAGGCTCTACATAGCTGAGATGGCAGCTACTCATGAGTAAGTACTTCCAGTTTGAAATGAGCTTTTGTTTTTGTTTTTTGTAAATGTAGTCTGGCCTAATTTAGGGTCAGTCAATTATAATATTTTTTTTTTGCCTAGCTGAGTCCTGGCCTAGTAAACCAACAGGTGTGAACTTTCTTAGTAGTTAATAGTTTATGGAACAATTTGGTTTATTCAGATGTTTTAGTTATACACACATTTATCACTTCTGACATGTTTTTTTTGTTGCTTTGGCAATCACAGAGGACTGGCATGCGTTAGCCCGAGGTACAAGTCTAATCCACCCCAAAAAATCATTAGGCCTACACATCTATGGGTCCGGACAATTTCACAGAAATGCATAAAATTTTATAATCTTTTTACTTCTAGTTTGGGTGTTTACCTTTTGGGCATACATGGGGGTTTTTGATCAAAAAATGCGATCAAAACCAATCAAAAATTACATAAATCGAATTATGCAGAAAAGGTTTGCCAATTCAATTGGACTAGATAAGTTATGTTCAAAATTTGCCCCAATTCCGAGAAAATGCAACGTCAAGAAAGAGGCCATGGTCTCAACTTACAAGTGCGTGCAAAAAAAAATCCAAAAATTGCGATATCAAAAAACCCTTGCGGTTTATTACGTGAACGTTTGCCGAATTCGTTAGCTGTGGCAGAATTACTAACTTTTCCTTAAAAGCAATTTTGAGGTATCGATAAAGGCGGAAAAAAAAGAAAAAGATTTGAAAGACCTTCTTTCATCTCAAATAATAGTCAAGATGAAATCACCTTCTTTCATTTCACATGATAGTCAAGAATATTGTTTAAAACCTTTACAAAATTACTACGAAGTTACGGTGATTGCAGCCGGGTTACGTTTGTTGGTCCCAGTCCGTTCGGTCCGCGTGCCAATTTCGGACTCAGTCAATTTCGCGTCCATGCCATAATTCGTCACCAATGAGAAAAAAACAGTACTTTCGGTCTCAGTCAAATATTGTCACCCAAGTCGGCTAATATCCGTCAATCACAAAAACTCGGTCCCATCCCAATTCGGACCCAAATGAAACACACGTTGCAATTTTTAAATTCTATTTGTCATTTTGTGATATCGGTTGACTTTTCTACTTCTTTCGCTACCTTCTGTTGTTACACGGAATATCGTAGTCTTTCTTTCTGCCTGGTTTTGTTTTATCAAACACAACTTATAATAGGCCCCCTATTGCGGTCTCTCCCAGTCGAGGAAATTTTGCTTGAGATGGCGAGTGGGTCAAAGAAATGGCTGAATGCTGAAGAATGTTACTGGGCTTCATCGATTTGATTATCATCATCACGTGATGTTTCCAGTCGTATTACACTACGGGTACAATACCAATTTGGCTCGCTTATGCGAGCTCCGTTGATCCCGGGCCTTTCCCAGTAGACTAGAGTAAGCACTATTTTAAGGGGGGGAAACTAAGCAACCGTTGAAAGTCACCGTGCTAATTTTGGGTGATCGGATGTGTAAATGTATCCTAATACAAGTAGTATGAGTACACATAAATACGGACATTATTTACAAACCCCAACGATTTACAGTTATGTTTCAATATAAATTATTTTGTTGTCATGTTTATTGCTTTTCCCTATGTTGGATGAACCGCTTCCGCGGGGTGCCACTGCTGTTAAAGTGTTAACACCAAAACGCCAATAACATATATTCTAAATTGTAGATGTTACATTATTGTTCACAAAACTGCTGACAAATAATAATTCGTTTTTGCAATTCGACACGTAATTCATACTGTATACTGATAGCGCGTTCCTTTCAATAAGGCCACAGTGCCCAATAGGAAGATGGGTAAGATGAATTAATGTAAATTGAGTATCAAAATGACAAATTGTTTTCTTATTATAGATTTCCATGCTTAAATATTTAATTTAGCATAATAGTTAAATTATAATTGTGCAAAAACGACTGGTAAGATAGACTAAAATACACACGCCTATAAAATTATCCAAATGACGGAGCTAATTGTTTATGAGTGGTCTACTATAATGATACTCAATGATGTTTTTACATCTATATCACAATTAAATATCTTATTAATTGTCATGATTCGTTAAATTAAAAAATGTTAGGACAAGGTTTTAAGTGGGTTTCGGTTACACGCACGCTATTGTTTAACACGCGTTTTCATAATGGGACCGAATTACCATGGGTCGAATTGCCGTGAGACCGAACTGATGGGACCGAATTGATATTTGAGTCCGAATTCGCATGGGCAGAAATGTTCTTGGGACCGAATCGGGCAGCTGCCTTGACAGGTTTGTTGCACATAATACCCCATCTGACCGCCAAACTGCCACCAATTTTATGTGCCAGATCGCTATACTTCGCACCCTTATCCTCTGTTCTCCCCTTCACCGTGGTGCTTGGTCCTTGCCGTTGTTACTTGTCCTTTGAAGGCGCTTCTTTTTTGTCTGTTACTAATAGTAAAACGATTATAGTAGCCGTCGTAACCAATCCTTGTTTCCTTGCGCGATTCACGTCCGGCCCGAACAGCTGTAAGCTTTTCAAGACTCGGGTAGGCTAATAAGGTTGTTTCTTTTGAATTGGTCCAAGACCGTAAAAATGATCGGCGTAGGAACACAACAACTTTCATATCGGCACGGAGTCAGTCAGATACCGGAATTTGCTCCTACTGGCCCTGGTCTTCGACAGCAAAAAATAAACGTGATATGGCAAATTAGAACTAATATGAGCAACAAAACAGATTGGATATATTTGAAACTAATTTAAACACTTTAATGGTTGTACCCACTGTAAAACCCCCCCCCCCTATAAAACACCCAAAGAACAAAATTGACAACCCTGATTTCCAGATTCTCCATGCAAATTCTGTATGGACAAACATTGGTGTCAAAAATTGGTTGAAAAAAAAAAAAAACAAGACCAGTTACTTCCCGCAAAACTAGCACCAAATTCCAAATGACATAGACAAAGGAATCGCCGGCTAAGGAGAGAGAAGAGGCCCCTCTACAATCATAATAGTTATATTTCACCAAATCATTTTGAGTGCTGTTTGACACACTACTTTTTCATATAACGCAAGGTTTTTTATCCCACAATACACTGATCAAGGAAAAAAATGAGAAAGTCGGAGAAACTTTCAGGGGCATGCCTCTCTTGAGGAAAACAAAAGCAAAGCTAAGAGCTGCCTCTATTTAAATGACCATTATACTTATTATGAAGGAACAGGAAGCTGTGCATAGTGACCTTGAACGGAGATTGTAAGAGTGACGATAATAGATGGACATTTTGCCTTCATAAGCTACAAAGAGGCTACATGAGGCAGCCCTTTATAAAAATTACCCAAATACCTATAACTTATGCTGCTAAGATTTGGATTGATTATATAACCGTCTTCACACCAAGCAGATCGTGAATACACACAATGGCCCATGACCACCCCATTATATCCTGAGCAAGTTAACGACACTATGAGCTAATAAAATTACATGCCCAGGCGCAGTTCAATAGCTTCCTTCACCATTTGTATTGAGCAAATACATACTTGTATTTAATGATTTATGAGTACCAGGACGTGCATTGGTCAGCTGTGTTAAACAGTGCTCATCCAAGGTACGCACAGGCTCTTGGTAGATAGCATGCCTTACCAATAGGTTGTAGTTGTTGTTTTCAATATTTCATTTTAAAAAAGTTTGTTTTTGCGGGTTGTGTTTTGGCAATTCCGTTTAGTGTTCCAGCCCCCAGAAAAACAAAAATGCAAAAATGAAAGTCTGTCATCCCAAGAACCAGGAAAACGCCCACTCAAATATATGTTTGCTAATTATCTAGCGACAATCCTTGCAACGCGTGGCATTGTGGTTCTGGGGTGGAAAGGGTTCAAATATGGAAATTCCAATTTACCCATTGAAAGACTTGTATTTATACATTCACATAACTTCTCCAAAACAGTAGGTTTATGTAAAGTGGGATGATTTTTTGAAAACAGCAAAAGGTCTTAAACTCGAGCATGTCGCTTTTATTTAGGCACAAGTTGCAGTTCATCCGTTCTAATGAAAAAACTATGAGGGCGTCCTTCATTCTTATTCGGCGATGTACCTTTGAAAACAGTACAAATGATCATGCAATGCAATTAAAAAAAAACCTGTAAACGGGAAGCGATCTTCGGTAGGGATAGCAACCAACCTACGCGGACACACCTATATTGGAAAGCACTGTAAAGCCCCAGCCTGGGCCTAAAAAATGCGCCAACCGTCTTTAAAACTTGCCCTTCACTCAGTTTGAATTGTTTATCATTAAGAGTAATTTGCTTGTCCGAGTAAGCTGGTATTTATGTTACAAACGAGGCTTGCTGGAAAGCTTGTGATTTTATTTGGTCTGCCCGCTCAATCAATTTTTCTGTAGTATGAAGTATGTATGTGGCATTTTGGTTAAAGTTTGTGCCGAACCGAGTTTGGTTAAATAGCCTGTCCAAACCTTGGGCCCAGTTGCAAGTCAGGTGAAGCTTGGATATAGAAGACAGTGGCGTAACCAGCGGGGGGGGGGGGGGGGGAGGAGGGGGCAGGGGGGCGCAAGCCCCCCCAAACAAAACCCTGCCCCCCCCTTCAGGCCCCCCCCAAATTGAAACTGACTTTTTGTACATTGTCTATGGAGAAGGACCCAATTGGCCCCCTCAAAAAAACGGCTTGGCACCAATTCAGCCCCCCCATTTGCAAAGGTCTGGTTACGCACTGGCTAATTAGAAGAACCATATACTGACCCAGGGTTTAGCATAATATGTGGGTACTGCATTGGGGGGGGGAGAGGTCATGGGCCGAATTACCGGGCATTCTTTTAATTTCGTTTTTTTTCTGCCACAATTCAATGCTTACAATCACCCCAAACAAGCCCGTATGGGGTTGTACACAGATTGGGATAACAAGGCTATGTGGAGGTTATAGGGGCATTCTTTGTTCCACTTTGGCTACAGGTTTTTACGGTTTAGATCATCCGTTTTCTGCTACAAATGGCGTACAAAGGTCGACCACCAAACTGTCAGGTGTATATGCATGTACTCCGATTGGCCCGTCAACGGTATATGCGGGTTTTAAACAAACACAACTCACAATTTTGGGTAGTACTTTGGGGTATGTTTCATTCACTCTAAAGCATATCAGGAAATGCAATCAAAGTATCGAATGACCAGATTTTCCAATTGGGAAAGAGTTCATTATGTACCCCCTTTTAAAATCCTACAGGATACAAATCCTTTGATTTAATTGGTTAACTCAAACAAAGACCCATAACCCTAGGCCCAAAAATCATAAAACAATTTGTTACATATACAGAACTTGAAGGGGGTGGGATTTATGGAAAACGCTCTGACCCCAACTTGGAACCAGCTTTTTAAGTTATGAAATCCCTATTTTATGTCATCATCGAAATGGCCCAGCCGAGATGCTCTGTAGTCGGCATGGCTGGATAGTGAGCCATTGTAGGGACTGATAAGTTGCGTAAATTTGCGTGTCCAAATGCCATTTACGTTGAGAAAGCATACCAGTCTATCGCTCTCTTGACCCTTAGGGATCCATAGACGCCATCTAGCAAATAAAGAAATATTTATGTATCCCCTGGCCCATAGTCTTTGTATAGTGAAATCTGTTATTGCTGTCGTTGTCGTCCCCATGTAACCATCAGACCCTGACCCTTACTAGATGACACTGCACCACGGGACCTAGTATAATAGATCTACTGAGACTTGCGATGTGTCAGACAGGGAAAATTAGGCCACCACATTGTCATACTTTAAGTTTTTCAGACTTTCCACTCTTATTCCTCAGAAAAGTGTGCAACACTCTCTCCTTCCTCATACTTACCAAGTTTTTGCTCATTCCCATTGACACTGTGCAAAGTCTTCTTCACATTATACTGTTTTCAAAAGGTTACTGCTTCTCTATACTGTCCAGATTACCGATTCATTGATAACTAATAATCCACATTGTTTTATTAGATATCTAAGGTTTTTCAATGTTTCTAGATAACAGTTTTTTATGCTGATTCTGAATCCGTGGATGCCAGCAGACGAGCAACCTTGAGCATTTTTGTAGAAAACGCAAAAAATATCAAAATGGCCACCAAAACACAAACATCATCTCTTGTTTTCACTCAAAAGTTGTTACATTTTCAGCCTGTCTCGTTACAACATATTTTTGACCAAATTAACATATGATTTTGAACACGTGTAATCAATGAATTCAATTTCTGGGCGTCAATACAATAGAGTGCCTGATCGTGATCTACTTTTGACTTCAGTTTGGTATTTGGTATATATCTGGGGTGTGGCAGTTCAAAAAAGTAAAAGTAATGGCACCATAAGAACTATTTTTTTAAAATGTGATTATAAATACCTTCATTATAGGATCCAAAATTGTTCCGATACTCTCCAGATGGGTATAATGAATAACTGTGTATACATAACACTGCAATGCTTGCATATATCCCTGTAAGTCAACCAATTCAATGTTAACACTCTTTAGGTATAATCAGAGGGAATCGATTGTACGATTCCATCCAAGAGGGTAGCCAATATGGTGGAAATGGCCCTTACTAAGCGGCGAAAAAATTCGATCACTAATAGTTAGAGATCTGTTCTTTGTTTTTGGTAGGTTTGGGGCGGTCATTGGCCCATATTGGATATTTATGAATAAACGACTCAATGACACTTAACATAGCCTTACTGGGATTTGGGAGGCGATGTCCAACTAAAAACCACCAAAATAGATATCTTAGCCTACGCGTAAATTAATTTACTGACCTTTATTGATTGAACATTTGCCTGCGGATATAACGCTGTCTTGGATGGCATCTTGCAGATATTCATCAATTTCATTATGTTATGATATTTAAATTGCTAGTCAGTTATAGTGATCTACACAAACATGGCAGCCATTGGACGATATGTAGTAATTAATGTTGCCATTTTGTAGCCATTCTTGAATTTATTGATTGATTGATTGTTATTAAAAAAACTATTCCATAAGGCGTTTCAATTTATTATATCGATTGCTAAAGCATGGCCATATTATACCAAGTTACCATTTACGGTTCAAAAATAATAATTCAGTGCTTTGTGTATCGGCTACCACATTGAACTCTCATAATTAGAGGTTTAAGAATCATATTTTAATTGGTCACAAGGGGTGTTTGACTGGACAGGCCAAAAAAACAATACAAACTTTTGAGCAATTAACATATGAGTTTTTAGTGTTTTGTGGCCATTTGAATTGTTGCCGTTTCTTCGAAAATACTCATGGTTTTACGTCTGGCATCCATCGGATTCAGATTTAGCAGGAAAAATGGTCTAGAAACCGTTGAAAAAAAATTATATATGCTTAACAAGGTCACATGGTCTGTAGCCTGGACTATAACTAAAAAGGTGAACTTCTACCAGATCCAAATCCCAAAATTTCGACAGAAAACTTGGTATGTGGTTGGGTCTAGTGGTGGATGCAAACAATTCCCTATGCCACGT
>JAMKCH010007746.1:0-31943 GCA_023653785.1 Ophioderma brevispina | reverse complement strand
GAAATGTCAAGTAACAAATTAAGTGACCTTTTTGAACAAAGGGTGGAAGATGCAATACAGGGGGAAAGTTTGTACAGGGGGTTAAAAATAATACATGTGGTTATTATTTTGTTCACCCACATGTTTGTTAGGTTATGTTGATTAAAATATTGTATAACTTGCCCTATCTGTGGACAATAGTTTAATAGCTGTGAGGCATAAACGGTTCAAGGTCACCATCCTGGGACAGTGTTCCCGTTTCGGTCGAAACTGGTGGCAAATATTCATCTGGTCATCTTGAACTAAGAAACTTATGTGACATCTTCAACATGTTTTGCTCTGGAAATCAACGTACAAATTTGCACGAAATGTATACTGATGGTAAATACGTAATAAGAACAACAAGTTTACACACTTTTCATAGGTATTGGTTCATTCTGCAGTTCCAGCCCCAGGATGACATTGAACATTTATCACCTTATAGTTATTGGCTTTTGTCAGTAGATAAGGCAAACCATACATAATTTTAATCCTTGTAACCGTACAAATAATTTGGTGTACAACTCATTTAAATTTGATCACTTTGAAACTTGACCCCTGTATAAAAATGTATGTTCCTCCCTCTTTTTGCATGTTTCTACCTTTCTATTGTGACTTTTAATATGTTATGATACGACTGTAGCTTTGGCGGGGGACCAATAAAAATGTTTTATTGCATATTTTGCGGTGGCTTAATTTGATTAAATTTACTAGCATATCTGGGAATGGTTAGCCCAGGCCCGTACGCGGGGGTGGGGTACGGGGGTACCCCCAAAAAATCCACAAAGGGGCAAAAGGTCCACTTTTTACTTTTAAAAAGGTCAACAATTTAGAAAGAATTTGACAATAAAGTCCACTTTTTGGTGATGAAATGTTCAAAAAGTCTAAAATACGACAATTTTTAAGGGGGTGTTAGGTTCACTTTTACAAAAAAGTCCACGTTTTTCGAAAAAAAGGTCCACTTTTTCCGAAAAAAAAAAAAAAAAAAAAATTTTCCACCCCCCCCCCCCCCCCCCCCCCCCCCAAGAAAAAGCAAATCCTGCGTACGGCTCTGGGTTAGCCTATTGTGTTTTAGCATAGTGCAATACCGACTCACTTGATTTTTCATCCTCTGGTTTTTCATAAAGCCAATTAAACGCATTATTAACATATGTAATATGAACCATAAATGAATTCTACAAAAAATAATGAATACCATTGTTCTTTCCCGTTGGTGCACCAAAATTTCCAAAATATCTAGAAGAGTTTTGCATCTAATTGTTGAAAAAGGTCAACTGAAATATTCCTTGAGGGTCAATGGATTCCAGGAGAGTGCACCTTTAACAATATTTCATTAATAAATACTACAAACTTTAATAAAATCTAGAGTGAGTCATGTCGGGTTTTCGGAAAAAAAGAATATAAACAAGTCAGCTAAAGGGTCATTATTAAAGTGGGTGAGCCAGGCATGTTGGTGGGTATCACCTGGGGGGCAAAGAGTCCTTTATAGCCAGGTGCTACCTCTACTATGGACATCACAAAAATGTATGATGGTGCCATTCTTAGGGTAGCTTGAGCAAGCTAGGGGCTCGCAATAGATTATACAGGGGTCAAACTTAAAAAGTGATCCAATGGTTGTAGAATTACATACTCAAATTGTTCGTATATCACAAGGATTTAAAACAATGTATAGTTATTGTACTATCTCCGATTACCCCTATGGAGTTATATAAGCCGAAAACCGTTATTAGATCACAGTTTAAGTTAGCTTCTACATGGGTCATACGAAAAAATGCTTCAGTTTCAGTGGAAATGGTCTTCCATATTGTTTGTAATGTTTCCCTACCAATGAAAATAGGAATTAGTTTTTTTTGACCATATGCAATGGAATTAACAATTTTACGCCGCAACCTCATCAGTACTACCCCTATACCTTCGTAGGGGTATAGGGGGTTGTTGGGGTGTAAACTTTACTATACATTGTACATTGTCCCAACTATACCTTATTTTACTTGTGAATACAGTTACAAATAAATGAGACCATTTGCACTGAAATTGAAGCATTTTCTGTATTTGAAGGGACCCCTGTAAAGCTAAATTTTACCTTGACCTATAATAACGGTACAGCTTATAAACTGCCATAGGGGTAAGTTGGAGATAGTACAAACTATACGATTTTTATTTATCCTTGCGATCATACTAACAATTTGGAGTAATTCAACACATTGACGCACTTGTCAATTCTGAACCCCCGGTATAATCTCGTGCGATCCCCTAGCTCTCGTAAGCTCACCCCAATACATAATCCATCATACATTTTTGTGTACGTCAAGTTCATTCAAAGGGGCATTTGCAGTCATTGTTGAACACACGCAGTGATTGTTTATTAGTGGCCAGGTTGTGTGTACTCCCGTAGGAGGTTATCTAAATGATTTTGGTTTGCTGTTGGGTTTGCCTGTATGGCCTAGACTGTCAGAAAATATGGCGGTATCAAATATTTAAACTGCTCCCCTTCCTCAAGGGGGTTAAATGTTAAGTAACAAGGGAAAAATGAAATCGAGTCAATTGTGTTTTAATTTACACTAACGTTCAGCTTCCTACACGATAAGAAGAAGTAATATTTTGCCTAGGTTTCCAACCTGTAGTTAAAGCGCTATAGCCGGATAGCCCCATAATGGTTCAAGGTCAGCGCTGGGGTAAAAGGCTCAATTTGTTGACAGGATGTCAAATGATTCCTCTGTATACTAAGCAGAAAATCACTTTTACTTAAAACTGATTTGGGAAAGACTTGGTGACCCATAGACCATGTAGACTCTTATTACATTTTCGCCATGTAATTATCCAAGCAAATGCCACACACTTAAAATAGTACCTTTTTGGATCCTTTGAGACAATACGAACAACTGTCACCCCAGTTTTAACAAAATCTGATGATCACGGTAAATTTTAACCCCAGGATGCCTGGACCGTTAACCGCTTTTAAACTTAAATGTTGGCGACCTAGGCAAATAATACTTGTTCAAATATATACTTGTAAGGAACGAACACTTTAGTGTACATTAAACCCAAGCTTGACTTGATTTAAAAATTTCCTCCCGCTGTACTAACAATCACCCTGCCCCCGTCTTTGAAGAAGGGGGAAGTAGTCTGAAAATGTAAACCCCATCATTTTCTCACATAGTCTGGTCCCTATTGACTCTAACCCCCAGGAAAATATTTTGCCACAAAAGTCCTACGGCAACTGTATTTCATTGATTAGCCATACCACACTATATAGTAAATCATCAAGCAATTTTAAATTAGTTACTAGATGACAAACTTACCGCTTAAGACCTTGGATATATGACAGTGGGATTTTTGTCCTTATGTTTGAGTGATGGGTGTGATACCTGTGTTATTTGCTGGCAAGCATACTTTTCAGAATGCCCCTCCAGATAACCTTTGTTCTCTTACCCTGAAGAAACGTTCTTATATGAACACTCCACACGATGCACTGATCATAGCTTATTCTGTACTACCTTGGAGAAGCTAAACGGAACCTATAACACTAATGATCCTTCAGGAATGGGTCATATGGGTGGGTGTTTCAGGGCCTAGGATAACGTTTATATGAAGTCCATCAGTGATATGAAGCCCACAAGGTACGTGGTCCAAATTCCAACAATACACCCATCACACACACCCAGTTACCACTGTCTCCAGGCAGTGATGGTGCCAGCGCTTCTGCTTACAGCCTATTGTAGCATGCCGAGATAAACACAGCCAAACAGACCATCCTTAGAGGCTAACCCAACAGAGCTTAACTTCGCCTGTGGATGAAGAGTGCCAAGGTCTGTATGTCTCGTTTACACACGACTTCCATCCATCAAAGTAGGACTCTGATGCAAGTGCCACAATTATCTTGACAAGGTTGAACAAGAAGAAGCAAAAAGAAAGGTGGATTGAGAATGTGGAATCTATTGATTTCACCCACGCCAACAGAAAGAGCATTGCAAACTGATTGACTAGAAAATCCGCACCAAATGTTGGGAAGTGTTACATAACCGCTAACTCCATTGCCAGCGTGCTTGTGAACAATAGTTGTTTCTCCAATCCCAACTCTGACCACTCTAGAATGGTCAAGAAGGAAGTATCCAAGTTCTGGGAAAACAAGCAGTACTTATGCTCTTTCAAGTACATTCTCTTTGTTTGAAATAAAAAGAGGCTCTGAAACTCCTGCAGGGTCCGTATGCACCCTGGGGGTATGCACAAAAGAGTTAGACCGGTGTGAAAGCAGTTTTTTTTTTTTTTTTTTTTTCCATAGACGATAACGGAATAAAGCGTGAAACTAATGTTGCGTAAAGAGTCAACTGAATAGATTGCCCTATTGTTCACCATTGTTCCCGGACTATGAGTACGCCGGACAATGGTTACTTCTACACCTGGTCTAAAGTTAGAACTGGTCTAAGTGTAATTCTGTCCCACAAGAAAAGACATTTTCCTTTAAATAGAATTTGCATTTTAATCTTTAAAATATGCAGGTTACTTTATAAAGAAATGCTGAATAACTTTCAATTCTTGACAAAACTAGTTTTGACTTAAGACCAGGTCTAACTTTAAACCTGGTCTAACTTTTTGTGCATATGGACCGAGTTTGGCAAAGGCTCCAGGGGCCAGATAGCATCCACCCAGAATTCCTTTATCACTCCAGTATAAGGCAACCAGCTCTGCAAATTCCTCTCATCCTGCCTTGTGAAGTACGGGATCCCGAAGATTTGGTGTAAAGCAACTGCGATAACACTGCCAAAACCAAACAAGCCAAAGGATGATCCTAAGAGCTACCGATATCCCATCTCTCTGCTCTGCAATCCCTTCAAGCTACTGACAAAACTTGGGATACAATCGCGAGTTCTCTCAGCCAAGACACGGACACCCTGGCTACCTACTTGCATCACTGGAGATTAAAGCTTAGTGTGTGCAAGAACTTAATGTGACTATGAACCCCAATTTGGCTCAGTTTCCAGCAATGCCCAACATATGAAGTAGTGACGCTAGACAGAGCTCTAGCCTATCGGCAATATCTAGCAAGCTTGAGGGACAAGATCACATTAAGAATAGCTCTGATCTGTCGTCTAGCCGGACACTCAACAATATTTATAAAGAAGCCTAGGTTTGCCGCCAGGCACCGCTACTCCATTGCAATACACACTACACACGCCAAAGAATCCTCAAACTACCAACAAAACGAGGCACGACATGCTAATTACGACGTCACACCATGCATAATACATGTTATATGATCTATTCCAACCAATTACTGCACGGGGTCGTGCATGTACAATCAAGGGAAACCCGGAAAGAGCAATCAATACGCTGTGACACGAGGTTCCGAAAGCCCATGTGAAGTGAATGAAAAATATGGAATATCGGAACTAGCAAAACTGTATAATGGAACGATGTCATGGATGGAAAATGTTTGAAGTGTGGTTTTAGCACCGTCAAGAGCACTAAAGATGTTTGTCAGAACTAAACCATTGAAGAAGTTTGTTTGTGCTCAAGGAATCAAAATTGGCTTTTATCAGACAAGTGGCAATCATTTAAAATGTGTCATTTTGAGAGCCCATCTGTATGTTTTTGTGCCACCAGCAGTACTATTCAAATTACCGTATTGTTCCTAATAAACACCCCGGGGGTGGTGCATTTTTCAAAAGAGGGGGCGTTTATTACAGTCAAAATGGAAAGTCAAAAATCACCTTACACAGTTTATAAAAGATTACTGGGGGTCCAGATGTCGTTATACACATGAAATCCACGAACAGAACTTTGTACTTAGTAGAAAGCATGATGACAACAGCGATTATGATACGGATTACGACAGTCCTGGCCATTAAGAGAGGGGTATGGGTTCTGAAGCAGTGAACCTTGAAGTGATAATACACATCATATTGTAGCCCATGTCACAAAGTTTTAAAATTCATGTCAATTTTTGCTCTGGTTGCCATGATAACCACGTAAGGCCTCTGATTGGCTAAACACTAAAACGAACGTAACTAAATAACTAAACAAGCTAATGGGACGAAACTTGGGTGGCATGTGCAGGGGTAAATACGCAGTGAACCATGAAGCCGGATTTTTGATACCGTTGCCATAGCAACCGGCAATTGACCAATCACATAATTTCATGGTGTAATTTGAATTTGGAACACAATTTTGAAAATCGGGCTTCATGGTTCACTCGCCCTATATGTGCTGAATATGTGTGCCAAATTTCATGTGCATAGCATGTAGCGTTCTTTAGTTACATTCGTTTTCATTTTGGTTGTTTGCATATTTTAACGAAACGAGTTATAGACCTCGAAACATTTAGACAAAATTGAGGGCGCTTTTGATGTGAAATATGGATTTTTTATTTTAAATTTCATTTTATACTGAATTATAATTATTAATGAAAGAATCATCGAAATCGGTGGATCCATTGTCCTGTAATTAATTTTCTTAAATATCGCAGGGTGAGAAAACAATAAAATACATAAAAAATCACTTACCCAGTACATTTAATTACTTCAAATTATGGACAAAATAATATGAGTATTTATTTACTTCGACTTAGCCAAAATAAATGTGTTAAATGGCGTATAAATAATATCTTTTAAAATATCTTAAATATAACCCATTTAAATTTTTCACATGATAAAGTATAGGAGACTATGCGTTTTTGGCAAATTTCGCGTACACTGCTTCACTTTGATCAGCCATATCTCGGGAATTGAATGTCCGATTGCGATCGAATAAAAAGCATTTTGTAGATTACAATCTACACAATTACACCATTGCACTATCTCATTTTCGCAAATGGAACAATTTTTTACCAAAGTCAGACCCCATACCCCCCCTTAAATCATGTGATTTAGGCAAGCTTAACTCATTTTCTTGAATTGTTTTATCCAAAAATCTTAGGGGGCGTTTATTAGAGCAGGGGCGTTTATTAGGAACAACACGGTATGGTAGATGCATGTTAGATTTGAAATGCATCACATTTATTCTCCAAAATTAAGTTAATCTCAATTATTATTATGCCCCTGAATTTGTTTAAAATATTTGTTTAAATATGACCAAGGATCCCTTATCTTTAGGGAAAAAAAATTAAATCATCTTAGGTCAGGTTTTTAATTCTCCAAGACAAATTAATAGGGAAAATAACATCTAAATCCGATAGTCTATGGTTTGGTGTTGTATTAATTATTGAAGTTACCATGTATCTTTAAGAAGGTAACCATTGTAAGACAAATTAATAACAAAATACACTTGAAACAATTTGTGGAAAACAATATTTATGACTCATTTATTCTGTATTCACAGACAGTGTAGTTGTTTACATGTAGGTATAATAGGATATAGCGGACTTCATCAAATTGTACTAGTACATGGACACATTATATTAGCAATTATTAACGTCATCAAAATTACAGTGACCACAAGGTCAAGTACATAGTGAACACAATATAGACCTGAAAGGCTTGAATAGAGGTCTGAAAATAGGTTATGACTGGTTCTACTTTTGTCTTGGGAAATTTTGTTGTGTGTGTGTGTATGTTTGTGTGTGTGTGTGTGTGTGTGTGTGTGTGAGCATATGGTGTACAGAGTGTGTGTGTGTGTGATCAAGTGCATGTTGGTACGTGTGTATGTGTGTTGTGTGTGTGTGTGGGTGCATGTGAATGTAAGAAACTATTTTTCACAATTTCATTTTCTTTTACATTTAAAAAATTCTTCACACCTTACAAAATACCAAAAAAGACCAACAAGTATCAAGTGAAGTTACTATTAGGATCAAGTCAGATCTCGTAGGTATGAAAGCTGAGTCACATCATCATCATTGTCAATAATATCAATTAGCACATTCCCCTTAATAAGCGTCCACCAAACAAAGTGCTTTGTTAAAGACACTATCAGTGATTTGAAAAATATTTGAAATTTGCAGGAATAGCTTCAAAGTGAAGGATAAGTCTGTAGAATTCTCATAAGTTACCTTTTCCAGCTGTAGAATTAACAGAAAAGGAAGAAAACGGCAGTGTTCCAAGATACGATTCTCCATTCAATTACGTGTTGTAGTAAGTGTCCGTTCGGACACTAATGACTAAACTCTCCGATCCTGTCCTTAATAGGTTGCTTCTGGTCTTATCATTTGCAGGGTATGTTAGGATACCTGTACTTGTTACATACATGCAAAAATCTGATTTTTGATGATTTTTTCGATTTGCTGATTTAGCAAATCACTGATAGTGTCTTTAAGTAACTGGAGTATGTTTACATACACCTTATGTTGTTAAACTTAATTTATCGAGTTCTGAGTGCACATAAACACTGCAAATGCTGAAATCTTGATATCAATATATGGTATGGAAATGTGACTTTTAAAAGGCCACACCCATGAAAGAAGCAAAGAAAAAGGAAGCTTCACCAATGAAAGCACATACTTGTCTTTTTCCCAACCCCTTACTGGACATGGCCTTAGGTATGGGCCCCAAATTGGAGACTTAACGGTTTCCCAGAAGTCATAGTCAAAATATCCAGATGACATTACACCAAAGCAACTACGCTGCACACATGCATCTCAATTCAAAATGGCGATATTTTCATGACACGGTTGGCAACGTAACAACCAAATATTCCACATCGATTTTGGCATGGAGGCCTCACTTTTTATTCTGTTGATATTCCTCAATATTTCCATATCATTAATTGCATGTGAAACATTACCTTCCCATAGTGCAGTACTGTTCACCTTTGGTTTTGAAATGTCAACATTCAAACCTGTTGGTATGCATGCATACTTGCATGTGTAAGTGGTGTCATCAGAATATTTTTACTATGAATTCTGGGAAACCGGCCCTCAATGTGTTAACCAATCCCATGTGACACTATAATTTGGAAATTTGCACTTTGAAGAGGTTGTGTGACCTTAAACAGAGCCTCTTCCAAACACACACAAAACCCCAGACTTTAATACTGTTTAAGTTTAAGCACAGTAATGTTAGTACGGAATTTTTGACAGGATGTAAAGGTCTTGTGGAAATCTTTGAGAATAAGTACAGTAGGTATAAGTACAATACTATTAGTTATGAGGTGAAGCAGAGATATGGTATGGGAAATACCATGTGCGAAGTGTCATACTGGGTGAAGCCGAAGGCTGAACCCAGTATGACACTGAGCACATGGTATTTCCCATACCATATCAATGCTGAACCTCATAACAAATTTATCATACCACTAAAACTAATTAATTTAATTAGGAGATTAATTTTGGTCATTTCATCGTTTTAAAAGTGTGTTTTCATGCTTTTTTAACATTTTATTTGTAAACAAAGCTCGATTCACATGTACCTCCCCCTTACGATAATGGTTTATTTTTTTTTTTTTTTTTTTTTTGCCCTCAATGTGTTAACCAATCCCATGTGACACTATAATTTGGAAATTTGCACTTTGAAGAGGTTGTGTGACCTTAAACAGAGCCTCTTCCAAACACACACAAAACCCCAGACTTTAATACTGTTTAAGTTTAAGCACAGTAATGTTAGTACGGAATTTTTGACAGGATGTAAAGGTCTTGTGGAAATCTTTGAGAATAAGTACAGTAGGTATAAGTACAATACTATTAGTTATGAGGTGAAGCAGAGATATGGTATGGGAAATACCATGTGCGAAGTGTCATACTGGGTGAAGCCGAAGGCTGAACCCAGTATGACACTGAGCACATGGTATTTCCCATACCATATCAATGCTGAACCTCATAACGAATTTATCATACCACTAAAACTAATTAATTTAAAGGTCCATGGCCCGATCGCTAATAGCCTCGTCCCCAGAAGCCCTAGATTTTACCGGAAGTGGTCAACATTTTGGTATCATAAGAAAGCTACTATTTTTCTGATTTACCCTGTGAAATCTTAGAGCCAAAGGATGTTTGGTTTGGAAGTTGTGAGCGAAAATATACCCCATTTTGGTCGACCAATATTAATTCTACACAGTACTCTATGGGGCTTACACAATCACGTTTTTAGCTCTCGTATCAAAACGGATTGAAATATCGGCGTGAAACTTCACAGATGGGGTTTTGGAGTGAAGGCCAATCTATCAAGATGAAAACTTCATATTCTTAAATCGGGCCATCCCCCTTTAATTAGGAGATTAATTTTGGTCATTTCATCGTTTTAAAAGTGTGTTTTCATGCTTTTTTAACATTTTATTTGTAAACAAAGCTCGATTCACATGTACCTCCCCCTTACGATAATGGTTTATTCCGAAGTATTTGTATGCATCCAATACGCGGTCATCGACCCTAATTTTTCCTGTATTATGCATAGTAGGCGGTTAACAATCTTTATGGGATGCAGTCATTGACATAATGCGGGAAATACAAGAACGCGGCACCTTGATGTTAAATCTGTTGAGGTATGATAAAATGGATTATGGGATTGGCCTTTAAATCAAACTGCTAATACCATAAGGCAATTTACTTCAAAAATATCCTGGATTCTCAATATTTGTTTTAACAGTGTTTTTTTTTTTAAATGAACTTACAATTGACCTTGGCGTAATTTGCCATAAATAAACATGTGTCTGATTTGTCTTGATATAAAAAAATAATTAAGACATGTGGGATCTAACACTTTTTTTAATAAGCGGGCCTTTGTACAGGAAGAACCACTATTCTTAGAATTGTTTTTTGCTTTTGTGAATTCATTAACCTAAATAATTGTAGTTTATGACCTGTTGAGAATCTAGACCTTTTAAAAAGCATTTTTACAGCTAATTCTCTGAAGATGACCAGCTAAATGCTTTAACCTCCTACATCTTACCTATCAACAATTTACCTTCAACCAAAAGTGAAAGTAATCTGAAAGTTTTGCAAGCACAGTGAAACTTTACAAAAGGACACTTTTTTAACAAGTGGACGCTTATTCAGGGGGAATATAGCACTTGTTTGGAGTAGTAAACTACAAACACATGGAAATCACCTACAGTGATCAAAATATTCTCACATCATATGTGATGCGGTCCGATTCACTCAGGCCGGAGGTAATTTTTGGAAAAACAAGAATTCAACTTGACCAGTTATCAAGTGCACTACCCCTATAACCCCAGTATCTGCTGGTAATCTCAAACGGAGTCTAACTTTAGACCTGTGTTTAAACCGGGGTTAGTCCTACATGAGTGGACCTTTTTCCTTTCAACATACTCTGAAAAGTTGAAAATAACGACGGAGAATACTCCTCATGGAAGGTCCACAACGTCCCATCCATGAGGAATTTTCTTACACATTACAGCAAACCTTAAGAGCATGTTGAAAGGGAAAAAAGGTCCACTCATGTAGGACTAACCCTAGTTAAAACCCAGGTCTAAAGTTAGACTCCCTTTGAGAATACCAGTCTATGTGGTTACAAATTACAACATGAATTTTCTTATATATTTTATTGTCTTTTGTTCCTTAATTTTGCTTGCATCTCAATTTTACAACCCCAGCCTTTGGCCTGTGTGGATTAGTTCGCATCACATATGCTAGTTACATTACCAGTACAAAATATATAAATTTATGAATATGGTCTACATGAAATTGTATAACAAAACCAGTTATCATCTGTGAAACTAAAAATTTTACTCAAAATTAACTCAAATTTGATTTGCTACATGCTATGCAATATAAAGTACAGTCAAGGATAGATACTCTTAGAGTTCCGAGACTAATTGTGGGATTAAGTAAAATCAACAAGCTAATTGTTAGTGTAGTTGCAAAAGGCACAATTATCAAATGAAATCTGGCATTCATCAAATGGCAACCTTCAGCTTCCCGTACACCAGGGGTGTCCAACCTGGCCGGCCCCGTGGGGCCATTTACGTCCCTCTAAGATCTCTCATACGGCCTGCAGGTACTGTCCCAGAAAAATTAAATTCATAATAAGTCTTAAATATAGATGTAAAGAAAGATTTTCCTTTGAATTTATTGAATTTCCTTTCCTCAATCTGAAACCAAACTTTTTAAACACTGTTGGAAAATTACTACAGTTTCATCACCTGAAACCAAAATTTTCTAAAAATTGTGGATAAATTAGTCCAATTTCCTAAAAATGAAGCCAAAATTTGCTAAAAAGGTCAACAGAAATGGAAAAATTGTGTTAAAATGACGCAAAATCTGCATCTCCATCTCTGGTACTGCTATACAAGGTGAGTCAGAAAAAAGTACAACCAAATGAAGGATTTTTTTATGAAGAAACAACAGAATTTATCAAATTAATTCCTGTATTAGATAGTCTGTTTTATCAGCTTTCACAATAATTTTAAATTTTTATAAAATCGATCAAGCCATTCAAAGGCTACAGTTATTTTTGTGAGGGTATCCATTTTCTGCCCCGAACAAATTGGTCACTGACTGCACACATGTGAGTCATTACTGCGCAGCGTGATGGCTTCGAAATAAATTAACAGGTTGATATCTTTGGCGCCGTATTCAAATGTTCCGCAGGACATGTGTTGAATGATAATGCAGAATACTTAAGATTTAATGAAATTAACAGCATATTTTTAAAATGGAACATTTTAATGCTTTATCTGTTGTCCATCCCAACACATGTAATTTGGAAGTTTTACTACGTGGAAAGCAAAAGAATGAAAAGAAAAGAATGCCGCATTATTGTTGCTTCAGAAATTGATTTTATTAAATTTTATTTTGATATTTTTGATATACGGTTTCATTTTACAGTCTTACCCAGCGATGTAACCATTCATTTGGGGAGGGAGGCGATGGGAACCATTTAACTTTTGGGGCATCACTAAAACACATTTTGCAAAGGTGAACACGGTAACCTGTCAATACTATCAATTTATTAGTTTTCCTGATATCTATTGGGTCCAGGAGGGGGCAAAGATTTTGAGTGCAGATCCCACCCTTACTCCTTCCCCTCCCACGCTCTCACCCATAGGCTGGTTACGTCACTGGTGTTCTCTAACATTTATTCCAAATGTGTAATTAATGGATGATATGCTGCAAATCCCAAAGCTGAACGTAAAATCAAGAGTACCCTTTGGGTTACTCTAGCGTGAAACTTGTTCGTTCTTTCACATCGGGTACTTTCACTTCCGCAACTGTAACTTTTGAACGCGTTAATCAATTTCAATGCCGTAATTTTTATAAGAGAGCTAACAAAACAAGGAATATACTACAAGAAGAAAATATATGAATAGCACAGAGGGGTTTCCATGAAAAATCGCTCAATTTGGTTGTACTTTTTTTTTGACTCACCCTGTAGGTCCTTTTTGGCAAATATTGGTATAGATATGGGTCCTACTTCCAGACTTTTGTAGGCACTTCATAAACCAAACTTAAGAGCCCCAATTACTTGTTTGCGGTCCGCAGTAGTTGTGGATTCAACTAATGCTGCTCCTGCGTCAAAAAGGTTGGACACCCCTGCCGTACACTGTTTCAATCAAAGTGGATCGAACTGGTGATAGTTTAGTGGTCTACATAGAATATGGCACTTTTCTTGCTTTGATTAAAACAAATTGAAGAATATACTTCCCCTATGGTAGACCTGGCCTCCTGGGAACTACCTACCATCTATCAGCTTCTAAGCACTATTTTAATCGGTTACTTGGAAGGCAATATCATGTAATGTGCAAATCAGAGATACTGTAAGAATGATGGTATGGTTTACACATGAATATAGAAGCACTATTTTGATTGGTTACTCAGAGGGCTATCTCATGTTGTGTCCTGTAATGAACCAATCAGACCGATTGTATCATGTGGTAGTGCTCAGGGGTTAATTAGAGTCTTCCAAAGGGGATATCCATTTCGGTAAAGGTCCGTTCATACTTCACAATGCAGTCTACCAAAATTGTCAGTGCAATCACTTGCAGTACTGCAACGCAGTTAAAATTATTTTAACTGGCGATGCAGCAAGATGCAGTAGGGTGCAGTCAGTGGTGCAGTATGCCGATTTTCCTGCAATCCTTCGCAAGTTTACTGCAACCCATGACCTGCAGTGACCTGGGTTGACCCGCAGTAAATCGTTTAGGAGTGCAGCAGAAGTGACGGAACATTGCAGTAAATTTACTGCACAGCAATGCAGTGCAGTGGAAATATGGACGGACCTTAAGAATTCCATATGTCCCCCTCCCTATGAATTCTGCAACCTTATCGTGTGGTTTATTCCGTCAAGGCTGCAGAATTCATATGGGAAGGGGGCATACGGAACTCTTTCCTGGATTTCAAATATATTACCACAGAACACAGCTCAATTTGAATTATCAAACATTTACACTTTAAACAGAAAGTTCTTACAGAAGACCACCTTTTCCTCAACTTCAAAACAAATATTACCTACAATTTATTTCTTAGATCATGTATCAACCCATGGGGTGATGATTACCAACATTTGAGGATTCACATTTATAAAAATCATTTTGCTCAATTTGTAAAATACTTGTTTTACCTATTTATAAGTTAACAATATTTTATTTTTGATAGTGTCTGTATGATAAATCTAGACTACATACAACTCTTCTATATGTTACCTCTATTTGATACAATTACTGATTTCAATGAAAGACAATGATTCAAAACTGAAATGTCTTTAAAAGTGTCCATAATAAACTTGTTAAAATCAAATGGACATTGTTAATCAGGTTACCCACTTCTTGTTTTGCAGTTTATAAACCTTTGTTATTCCGTGTAGAATTGACAGATATGAAATGAAGCATTCCCAAGTTTCATAAGGCTAAAACATATTTGCCGTAACAGTACTCAAAAAAAAAAACCCTGCAGACTCAATTTTTTTTTTTGCTAATTGGCAATTTTTTAATTAAATCTGACCCAACCAACTCATGATTTTCATTAGTAGTCTTTAAAAATATTGTGACCAACGCAAAGAAGAAAAACACATAAGACAACAAAGCAACTACAAGTAAAATAAAAGATCTTTACTATGTAATTTAAAAAAAAAATTAAATAGTAGTATAGTTTTTTGTTGTATTCATTTTAGAGTAAAAAACAATTGACCAACCAACCGTAATATTTTTCCTCTGTTACGACAAACAAATTTTTAGGCCTAAGTAATGGGCTCTTCCATTTCAAATCCATACTACCTCTGTATAAGATTTTACCCGTGTGTTCCACAGAGGGAGTATGGAGACGACTTAAATTGCCTATTATATAGAGCAGGTGTCTATTTCAATTTAAAGGTGCGTGTTCTGATCGTTTTTGGGACCCCCCTGATTTACCCGGAAGTAGTATCGATTTTGATATCAGATGAAACGTCGTATTTTTCTCATTGTCGTCCTGAAATTTGAGCCCTCAAATCCATTTCATTCCCAAGATATAAACAAAAAAACACCGTTTTAGTGGTTAACCATCAATATTAGCACAGTATTGAAAAGGGATTTGCAACATGCATTATTGCGTCTACCATCAAAACCGCAAGTTTGTTTCCCACGGTACTTGATGGGGCGTATGTGCAAGTGCCAGGCTCTCATATCAAGTAGAGAACACAATAAACATAAATCAGAACAACCACCTTTAAGTTAACCAATAGGCTATTTCTTTTGGAATCAATACTCCCTCTGTTTTAGGACTAAATCAATACTTCTACAGAAGGGGGGGTAGGTTTCCAATTTATTTACTAAATAAGCTGTTCCACTTGAAATTCACACTCCCCCTGTGGAAGACTTAACCTACATATTCCATAGGGGTGATGCAAATTTCGGATGGAACAGCCCATAGTTGAGAAAACTATACAGTACTATTCATGACCACTGGTCTTGGTCAAAGGTCTTTACACTGCTTGGTGGTAGCCATAATGACTTTTGTAGTACCACTTTTTGTTACCACACAATGTTCTGGAACACACAATTTGACCCACAACACTTCCATTTTTAATCTGCTTCTATGATAACATTGTTATTAGTCTGTGCTATATCTTTTTGGAAGCATTTTAGAATAACTTAACTATACTTAAGGGGTTAGAGCACACATACGACCTCTGCTCACCCACTGCATTTTTCAAACAAAAATGCTGCTATGAATTCATACCTTAATGCACCTGAAAGAACATGAATTGCACACATACAAGAAAAAAAACATACAAATTCTTATAAACAGTAAATCAAACAATATAAAACACCATGTGACCTGTCACACAAATATGTTCTCATGTTGAAAGTAACAAATAATAAAATTTAAGTGACACTTTGTGTCAAGAAATTAAATGTTTCAGCTCCAATGATATAGGAAGTCGACAAAAAATCATTTTGACTTCAAATTTATTACAATCCTAAATTTTACTTGTGTACATTTCAGAGTTGGTTCTGCTGAAAAACTGAACCTTTGAATGCCACAGGTCATGCCAACAGTATAACTGACAGTTCTAAACATTTGACAGTTCATGGTTATCCTTTCAAAGGCTTTAAAGGTGCAATGAGAGATTTCACATATTAGGTGTCCCAGAAAAAAAATAAAAAATACTGATTTTTGCCCTGATTTCAGAGTTGGTTCTGCTGAAAAACTGAACCTTTGAATGCCACAGGTCATGCCAACAGTATAACTAAAGTACAAGAACTGGAATTTATTTGTACAAATGCACACTGTTTCTGTGGTATGACAGTTCTAAACATTTGACAGTTCAAGGACATACTTCCAAAAAAGTAATGGACTATAACCAAATTGCATCTCTATTGCCTTCCACCCAAAAAAACTTATGTGGGATTATAATAGGATTTTCTACTAATTTTTTCAGATTCTTTCAAAACTGGGGGTGGGATTCTAACGAGCATGGGACTATACTCGGGTCAGTACGGTTATATGACACAATTTTTTGGGTGTTTCAAAATCTTTTGTTGCCACCTTTAATTCCACCTTGTTAATTCACAGTAATATTTTTGCATCTTCGGAAAATTTGCATAGCAGTTGAAAAAAAGTTAAATGAACGAACAAATTTTAAAAAATTGCGTCTCAACAATACTTTCACTTTCACAATATGCAAAAAAAAAAACACAATTCAAGGGAATTGTCCCATGGTGCAAATATTACTTTTGATGTCAAATGCAAACAGGATGAACAGATTATTTTGTTTCTTTTGTTTTTAACCACTTACCTGGACTTTAGAGTACCTCTAGTCCCAGATTCGCTTCAGCGGTTTCTTGTTTTAGGCACAGTTGAAGCGAAACACCATTGCTAACAGCTAGGGAGACATAAGCAATTCGGATACATTGCCTTAGATATATAGAATAATGGTCTCGACTGTAGGCTGTTTTTCAATGAAACCGTAACCGATATTGTATGGTCTGCCCAAAAATTGCTGGCTGCATGTCAACAACAGGCCAATTTCTTGTGTGTGAGGCCCAGGAAATTGCAGCACAGGTTAATTACAGAGACACTGGCACATTAAAAAATATGCGCGGCCCTAGGTTTTTTTCAAAATCGATATAATTGCATGGTTGGTAAAGCTTTTATATACAAAAGGCCTCACCCGAATGATTCAAGACCAAATCAGCTTCCTTATGGGTAAAACAGAACGATTTTGTTAATTTAACGTCGCCGGCGGGGACGCGAAGTCAGCAGACGACGAAAATGGGTTTAACACAAAACACGACGCCCCGTATGCATGTTTCCCATGCTATGCACACTGTTGACGAGGTTCTATAATTTATGGTTTTCATTCAGTGAGTACGAGTCAAAACTTTCATGTTAATATACACATTGTTGATAAAGTTATGGAAAACTTAAAAGTTGGCCTACCAAATTACCTGGTATCTTTATCCTCATATCAACTGTCCCTTATCGGTTTGGGGTTGTTTTTGTATGTGTAAAAATAATCTCTGTTTCTTCCAATGGCCTCGGGACTATCATTTGAGAGCAAATTGAAGAAATTTTATATTTTGTTGAAATGGCCAGTGCTTCGCTTTTATTGTGTTAATAGTTGGCAAATCACATACCCAATTGTGATGAAAGTCTGCGTTCTAATGTAGCAAATATTAGGCAATATATATGATGATGATGTAATATAAACACATGTCATGCCATGATTCATTAGCAAAAATGGAGATGGTTCTCAATGGCTGATATCTGAAAGGGAGTCTAACTTAGTCATGGGTTTAAATCGGGGTTAGTCCACATGAGTGAGACAATTTTTTCTTCCACATACTCTAAAATGTGCTGTAACGGTGAGAAAATTCCTATTTCTCAATCCGTTACCATTTAACTTTCACATATATTGAAAGAAATAAAAGGTCCACTAATGTAGGACTAACCCTGGTTTAAAACCCAAGACTAAAAAGTTAGACTCCCTTCCAGAATACCAGCCAATGCTTTTAAGGAAGATCATAATTGCATATGTTCTATGTTTTATGAGGTTACAACATGTAACTTTGTCCTAACCTTCTTATTCAGAAAATATCGCAGTCTCAGACCATTTGTGTCACCTGCGTCGCGGTTGTGAATGATAGGCCTTCAAATGACCTTTGACCTGACATGTGACTTTGGCCGTGGACATGTGACTTTGACTCAAAACAAATAGGGCTTGATGTATATCCTTAACCCCCAAGTTTGGTTCCAATTGAACTGTCAACTTTTCAATTGAGGTCATTTTACCATATTCAGCATCTTGCAAATGACCTTGACATTGGTATGTGACCATTTAACCTCTTCAACAAATGAAGGATCCCACATGTTTACCTATGACTCAAGTTGGTTGAAATCCATCGAATCACACAGATATTACGGCAAATGTTAACCCTTTTCACAATGAAACTCCAACAACAAGAACGACAGGCAACAGTGGACAAAGTGATCCTATGTGTCTTCGTGCCTTAAGGCAGGTGACAAAAAGGGATGGACTCAATTGCATTGAAACTGACCCCTAAATGTTTTTACCATTAAAATGCAAACAGTTTTTTTTCTGGCCTTATTGCCAGAATTTCTATTCTAAGGGTTGGGATTTCTTAGTGAATGAGATATAGTGAGGAAAAGCTATGTGATGGACATTTAATGACAATTATGTAGAAATAATAAAGCTTTTTCAAAGGGGAGGCATAAGTTCACATTTGAACCTCTACAACCCTTCTGGAGCTGACCCATGCTGCTTCTCATTTCAATCTTGACACAAACAATATACAAACAATAAACAAATCTGTATTGTGACATTCTTGCATTGCACCCGTCTGTAAGGATATCCAAATGGAATGGCTCAATGTCACCGTCATAACAAACAAACTTCATAAAATATTCATAAAATAACAAAAAAGCAATATTTACAAAAACATAAACAACACTTTGTAATATCAAACTCTGTACATCTTCATTTTTTTTTGGTTGTGTAGTTCCAGTTACTCGTCTTCATGACTTCTTTGTCAAAGACAAAGACAATTGTGCTCTCTTTCTGGTGAGTTGACTACGTGAGAAGGCACCAAATATTAGTTTCTTTTTAAGGCTGTATTATGAAAGGGATGCTAACATTATAACCAGGTTTTTAAACATGGTTAGTCCTACATGAATGGACTTTTTTTCCTTCAACATACTATGAAGTAAAATAACGGGTGAGAAAATCATCATGGATGCGCCCTTCCGGCCCATCCATAAGGAGGAATTTTCTATCCGTTAACAGCAAACCTTTAGATTAAGTATGAAAGGAAAAAGGTCCCTCATGTAGGATAACCCTGGTTCAACCCAGTCTAACGTGAGACTCCATTCGAATACCAGCCTAAGACCAAGACATTTTTTACTCTCTGGCCAATGCGGGGCAACATATTTGTGCCGATGGCCAACATTATTTGTAACAACCAAATATGGCACAAAACATCAAATGAGTGCATTTAGATAGTGTACCTAAAATCTCTCCTTTCTTCTTTCCTCTATTTTCATAAATGTTGCCGATTGGACTGCATGTCACCTGCTTACACGACCACTGCTATGTTGATTGCGTTTTCACAAATATCGCTTCTTTCAGGGAAACACTGCCAAATGTATCTGCATTTGGAACTATAAGTAATACTTTTGCCCGGGTCTGGGTTTTTTGTTTTAATAAAAAGAGAAACTTTCCATGTCACATGACCTCAGTTTTAACAAATTAGACAGATTATATCATGATTACAGTGATTGAGCCATGTGATAGTTTTTCTTATAAACTACTACATAGATTCTAGTCATTTAATTGGTTATTGTGCACGTGATTATTCAAGAGAGTTACCATATCTCAATGGTCTACACAATTAACTAGTAACGCGTTGATAGTTTTACTAGTCACATGCCTCTATTTCCACCCGCCCGATTGTGGTTAAACATGCCATGCGTTTACAGTATGAGCGATAAAACGAAGTCTGATGAAGAGGATGTTAGCACGTAATTCGGTACTTTCATTCTCCCGGTCGCTACGGACTGTACACGCCATAGCAATGTATGAACCTGTGCCAATCGAAAAAACAGTGACTACGATGATGAAAAAGTTTCCTTGCAGACGATACATGGCGTCCGCTGAAGCCAAAATCTCGATTGCGTAGTAAATAATCAGATCTAGTGGATGATTTTTAATTGACGAGGCCATATTAAAAACAAAAAAAAAAAAGCGTTCAAATAAAATACGCTGTCAAGATGCTGTCAGGACTATGCTGTAGCCACAGGGAGCAGCCTGACTTATTCGAGGCTGCTTTTGAACTTGTTACTGTTGGAGCAGAAAAAGATTGATGTCCAATGACATGTGTAGCCGTTACATGTTGAAATTTTATTAATAGGAGTTTGAATTAAACTGGATTCGGGAACTTTGAAACCTTATTGGAAAATATCACCTCGTAAATTATGGTCTACCAAAAAGTAGTACGCTTTGCTTATTTGAAAAATCATAGAACTTGTAAATATCTTCATAGGCCTTGCTGTAGATCCAGGCCTAGGGCTGATATGTATATAATTATTTTAAATGACCAGAATCTATTGTATGGAAGTTATATAAAACAAATATTAATGCCTTGTATTAGTGGATGGTAAAAAATGATCACTAGGTGAAAAGATGGGTATTTGTTCATTTCACTCGCCTGCGGCCGGAAATGGAAACAATCCATCTTCACCTTGTGATAAAATTTTTTACAATCACTGCATAGTCAGTTAATATTTGTATATTTAATTAAATTAATTGTACTAAATATAACAAATACTACATGCTACTGGTACTGGCTATCACCCCTAACCCTAGGGAAATAGATTGACTGTTTCCCTACAACCTCGTCCCTAGAGTCACAGTGAGGCTGTAATAAAAAAATAACTACATGGTTTTATAGCCTGGAAATAGGGCACACATTTTACCTGGTAATGGATACGGGCTAATCACCAATCAACCTTCGGGTTTAGGGGGATAGGCCCATAGCAGGACCTCAGAAACTAGTGTGCACCGATTTCACTTTCTCTAACCATGAGTATTTGTATATTATTACACCTCATGAATATTCATGAACTTAATCATGCTATTTCATGGTTGATTCTGATTAAGTCGAACTATTTCCCTAGGGAAATAGATTGAACTGCTTCCCTACAACTTCGTCCCAGAGTCACAGTGATGCGTAATAAATCAAAGACTACATGGTTTCTATCGAGAATAGGGCACACAGTTTACCTTGGTACTGGACGGGCCGATCACCCATAACCTTGGGTTCGGGGTGATAGGCCGTAGCCAGTACCTGGGAAAATAGTGTGCCCTATTTCCCCTACAACTATGTAGTATTTATACGGTACATCTCTTCATGAGAGCGAAATACATGAGTTCTATGTTGTACAAAATATAACTACATGTAGTACTTTTACATCTAAGTAATTTTTTTCCAAAATAAACACTTTAAAAGTTGAATCGGTAGATAATATGAAGTGATACAATGATTTGTCATATTTTCACCATTACTACATTACACATTTTTATCAGGAATATATTTAAATAGTTCATTTGAAATGCCTGGGAAATAAGAACTCTGTATTGGCGAAGCAGGTGAAGTGGAAGGAATAATATCCAATCAAAGTGGGTACCCACGGAATTCACAAACCCGTAAGTAGACCTGAAAAAATGACTTGGTGTGAAAATATACCCGTACTAGTAATGGCTAGTCAAATAATTTCATTCCCCCTCCCAAAATTTATGATACCAAAAGACTTCATTTCAAAAAAACAACTTTGAACATTCATATATGTATTTTAGGCCTTGTAAAAAATATTGAATCAGTGAATTGAGTGAAAAGGGGCCAATTGGATTTAAGATCAGTTAATAGTTCGTATCACTGCAACTAAAATAAGTTACATTGAAAAGAAACCAGGTCTTGGGTATATGGTGCAAGTTGGAGTGAAGGTGTGCGTGTTTTGGAGGTAAGAATCCCTTTTGAAGGATACAATTGGAATATGGTTTTAGAACAGAATCTTTAATGCACCTCGTTAGCTGAATAATGATTGTAAAATAATCCCACTTCCTTGTACATTTCTGACAATGATGGAAAGGAAGGCAGGCCAACCCTACCCCAAAGAATATATACTTGCTTAACTGTCTTATTTACTACAAATTTGAAATAACTTATTACCATTCTCATATAATTCTTTCACACTTCATTAACCAATTTTCTCTTTACAAATGATTTGTTTTGCACTCAGAATCAAAATCAATACTAAATGGACGGAACATAAATCCTAAAACAAATTTATCTTCCCGTTTTAAAAATAACTTGATTAAAAATACATGTTTTGAATTAGCCACCCACGTACATAGATTCAAAATCAATGTAGAAATTCATGAGCTAGCACTATTTTCTAAAATCCATAAAAATCTTTTTTTCTCCTTGGTAAATGAAAGTATTGAATATTTTAAGTCTTTGACTCTTGTTGACTGAAGGAGAGGGGCAAAAGAAATATCAACACTGCATATATTGTCCCCGTACAAACACTAATCCACGTCATTTTAGATGGTGGCCATGCATTAAAAGCTGGTTAAAGCTTTAAACATAGTTGCTGGAAACATTTTCGGAATGGGTATTGCGATCACGCGTTTGCTCTCAGCGAGTGTACCATAATAATGTACATACCCTAGTGCGTACGACGCTGAAGGGAGTGCATAATCCTTCAAAAAACTTTTCCAGCGATTATAGTTGGAAGCATTACAAAAAAAAGGCAAAACAAAACTCCTGTAATGTCGGTAGAGGCTGTTGCATTTGGCACACACACTAACTTGCAATTAGGGTGAAAAAACTATGGATATCTAAGGAGTGTGGAGTTGTCTGTATTAAGGCACGTCAGTGATTTGCTAAAATCCGAAAATGAAAAAAATCATCAAAAATCAGATTTTTGCATCATGTCTGTAACAAGTACAGGTACCCTTACATATCCTGCAAATGATAAGCCCAGAAGCAACCTAATAAGAACAAAATCTGATATATTAGTCATTACTGTCCATACAGACACTAACTACAGCACATACTGAATGGAGAGCCATATCTTTGATCACTTCCGTTTCCCCGCCTCCTTTTTCTGTCAATCTCTCAGTTGAAAAAAAGTATCTTGTGAGAGTTCTACAGACCTATACTTCACTTTTAAGCTATTCCTTCAAATATTTTGCCTCTTTTGGCTGAATCACTGATAGTGTCTTTAATAAATTCTTGATCTGATATCGAGATATTTGCTTGAGATACAGCTGCATGACATCATTGTTAATGATATTATGTAAAAAGAAATCAAATCGGTGGGTAATTTTGCTGCAAATAGTGATTTTGTTGACTTCATCATTCACTCCAAAGGTAATCTTTCACACCAGGGAGTAACTTGGAAGAGCCATAATTGATCAATCAGGCGGCTGAATTCCAATTTGTGACATTACACCGACCAACAGAATCAGGATTTCAGAAGGGGCTCTATTCAAAACCCCCAAGTGCGTTAGGTATTGGTCATGGTCATGATTGTTGCAACCCTGCTAAAAATACTGTACTGACCTGTGTATAATCCCACATCCAATTATATCCCACCCCCAGTTTTGAAATTTTCTGAAGAATAGCAGAAAATCCTATTATAATCCCATACGTTCTTTTGCTGGAAATCAATAGATGACATGCAATTTTTTTTTTTTACAATCATTACGTTTTGGTAGTTTCTCCCTTTGATTTTTTTGACAAAATTAACTAGGTCTATGCTTCAGTTCATTTACAGGTCTATGTTGATCACACACCTCATTTGACACTTGAAAATATCAAAAAATAAGCTTTGAAATGGCTGAATTTTGATGCTTGTGTATTTTATATTAGGATGGAGATCCCATTATAATCCCACCCCTAAATTCAAGGGAATTTTAGGGTAAGTGGGACTATACTAGGGTCAGTACACGGCCCCAAGGAAGAACAGCCTTGTGTTTAAGTGGGCTTCCGTGGTTAAATAAAGTTGAATGAATGAATGAATGAGTACCTGGACTTCCATTCAACACTACAATGCACTGCAGCAGAATATATATTTTTTTTTTTTTATGGCCTCCCTTGTAAGTAACCAAATGACAAGAGTCTTCTTAAGTAAAAAAAAAACAAAAAAACAATGAAGCGAAAGATCATGGAAGGAATATCTTACTCTCAGCAGGAATACACTATTTACTACTGTTACTATCTCTTCACTGAGAGCTGAAATACTGAGTTCTATGTTTGTACAAAAATAACTACATGTAGTACTTTTACATCTAAGTACCTTTTTTTCCAAAATAAAACTTTAAAAGTTGACTCGGTAGATAATATGGAAGTGATACCAATGATTTTGTCACATATTTTCACCATTACTACATTACACATTTTTATCAGAATATATTTAAATTATGTCATTGAAATGCCTGGGAAATAAGAACTCTGTATTGGCGAAGCAGGTGAAGTGGAATCAATATCCATCAAAGTGGGTACCCACGGAATTCACAAACCCGTAAGTAGACCTTGAAAAACATGACTTGTGTGAAAATATACCCTGTACATAGTAATGGCTATTCAAATAATTTCATTCCCCTCCCCAAATTTATGATACCAAAAGACTTCATTTCAAACACTTTGAACATTCATATATGTATTTTAGGCTTGTAAAAATATGTGAATCAGTGAATTGAGTGACACGTGGCCAATTGGATTTAAGATCAGTTCATAGTTCTTATCACTGCAACTAAAATCAGTTACATTTAAGTCATTCTCAACAGCCATCTCAGTGTTGACCAATACACCTTTTCCGTAATTGTCACATCCTGGCCTGATGCAGGTGCCTAGCAAGTTTTGGACGGTCACTTTGGGCCCTCCTCTTGCAGCCCGCGTAATGCCACTCTTTGGTTGTGTTGTAAAAATGAAACGAAAGGGGCTTTGCGCTGTCCTTGAAAGAAGCCAGGGACATGACCATCCCAAAACCCAATAAATGCCTGCATCAAGCCTGTATGTGACAATTAAGGTTGTGGGTGTATAGACAATGAAGCGAAAATGATGAAACCAGCTTATTGGCTATACAATCACACCCAACTGGTCAAATCTCAGTGTTGTCCTATGAACGAAGGAAACAGGAACCCTGAAAATCATGCAAACATCTGCATAAAACCAATGGCATGACTTCTTACTTCAAGACAGACTAAGTAGCGGTATGAATATTTGAGTTCTATTCAACGTCTAGTGCTATGTCAACATCTCTAGCTCTGCCAACATCACATGAAATACATGGCAAACTATCACCAAGTATTTTGACAATTGCAGATGTTGATTAGAACTCAAATGTGTTCAGAAGTACAAAGGATAAACACCATTAGAACTGTAACCTCACAACCCTACCCTGCAGGCCCGTTACTTTGCACCTTAACATAATGTGCCTCGAACCTCACCTTTGCCCTTCCCTCTTTCTAAAAATCCTTCACCTGTTCCCGTCTTAAATATATTGTGATCCCACGTGGTCCCATCCTTGGTTATAATTTTATACATGTACTTTAAAACACAACAACATACATGCATCAAAGAGTCCATTAAAATTGTGCTTTGTACATCTGAGAATCAACATGTTAATAATGGCAGCCAAACTGTTATGGCAGCACCTCAGAAAAGTTCTCCCTTGTATTACAATCCAGAATAGGAGGATTTGGGTTTTTTAGTACCACTCAATTTCCAATGCTTTTGATGTAGAAAATACCAGATCAACAAAGGGGCAATCTACACGGCAGCGCAGATCCAGATCGGATCCAGTCTCGTATCCAGTTTACGTCTACACGGGCAACGGCCAAACTTGATCCAGATCTGCAACGCGTACATGGTGTGTACACGCTTGGTTAGTGTCGCTGCACTTTAAGCGCATACTTTTAGGTTACGCGTAAAGTATTCCTCGATCACCAAAGTTACGCGTAGCATACGTACACTTAACGCTTCGAAAGGTCGCCATACTTTCGCACTCACTGCGCCGTGTAGAGTTCTATAAATGGTCTCCCGTGATCTGGATCTTGGAGAAACGGATCCGATCTGGATCTGCGCTGCCATGAAGATTGCCCCTATTTTGACTTGTTGATCCAGAGGCTGGAAATTGAGTTGTTCCAAAATTCTTTGCCTTACTGCAATGGGTGATGGAAACCACAAATCCATTGATAAAAACATCTGTTGTGAAATACAAGGTTCTTAAAATGTTCAGTTTATAAAATAGGGCTTGGCGTTCACTGTTTTGGCCAACTGTGTTGTTTTTATCAGATTTTGGAAGAGTACTACAGACTTTTGCACCAGAATTTAGTATAACACTACTGAAAATCTGATTTGCCTAGTAAGCAATGTTATTTGTGATTTTGCACAATTTTATGTGCAATTCCATTGTTTGACATTTAGGAAAATATTTTCTTGGTGGAAGTCACACCTCAACAAACTTGGCTCTTTTGAAAATCTGTTTTTTACATTTGGTGTATAATTGGATTTTATGGCAAAGTTAAATCTCAGCATTTCATTAGGTTTTGCAACTGTATACAATGTACGTAATATTTCCAGTGAATGCCAAGTCCTACAAAATGGAGTACACAAGGGATGTTCATCCCCACCTTTTATTATATTCTTATTAAAAAATATTCTACAAGTGTATGTACCCAGAACTCCAGCTATATCCTCTTTGTTTTTAAGAGTGGGTTTCATTCATCTCGGTGATGTCCCCATCGCTTAATATCTGGTGACTGGTTCTGCAAGTGATTGTGGCAGCATGGTACAGGGGCAGTTCTTTAATTTGACCTCAAGTCAGTTGTAATAGTTTTTAGTAGTCTTGCAAAATGGGGTGCACATCCCCACCTTTTATGTTGCTATTAAAAACCATGTACCCAGGATGCCAGTTGGAGCTTCTTGGTTCTGTACAGTGGGCTTTTTCACCTCAGCTGTGCCCTCTCAATATCCTGTTCTGCTTCTGTATTTGATTGTGTCAGCATTGTTGCTAGCTAGGTTTCCTTAATTTTACTTCAGGTCCTCAGTCAATTTCAGATTCTTTTTTGTCATTCCTCGCTGTCTGAATCGCTGCTGTACACCACTGAGCCCTGTGTATGGAAAAACAAACAAACATTGGAATGTGTTAAGATTAGAAGGTTGGCTGGTATGTGTTAAAGTGAAAATTAAATGCCCAATGCGAACACATCACCCCATGTGGCCACTAATTCAAAACAATATATTAAGGGTTAACATTTTGACCACAGACACACACACACAACACACACAGATACGGGTGGTTCTTTCGCGAAGTGTCCTACTTTCGTGTCCCCCCCCCCCCCCCCCTAAAAAACTTAACTCACATAAATGAAAAAAAATTACAATTCTGAAATATTATTTTGTGTTTTGTCTTGATAAATATGATCTTTATTATAAAAAATTATAAAACCTTGATCAACAAAGTTAAATGTTGTTATTTTTCCTAATGTTGATGCAAACCCCCCGAAAACTCTATGTCCCTATGGTTACGCTTAAATTACAATTGTCATTATTTATTTGGTAGTAAAATTTTTCTTTTTGGAAATACTCTTGATCACTAAGTATTACTGATTGAACATATCCTATCTATCAAATATGCCATAATGCATCAATTAAATCCTAAATTTACAATTTTTGTTCAAAAAGTCTGTCCCTGGATTTTGAGTCATTTCCGTAACGAACATTTTGAAGGGCAGTCTATAAAATTGAAACCACTGAATCCAAAAATTAACCTGGTCAATAAGTACCTGCACGAATTGGCTACTTGGCACATATCATTTATCTCCGTATCTCTGATGAATACCATCAAAAACGACTTTTGCAAAAATGAGGGAGAGTAACTTTATTCACGTCATTTCCGTAACTGCTGTATAACACATAAAATATGGAAAGATGTCCATTTTGATTGGGCAGCGCAAACAGAATTGTGACCTGTACCCTAATATATAAACAATCGCTAGGCTCCCCTCGGAAGACCGTTTACTGGTCTAAATGTTTGAACCATCAATTTTCCGTAACGTCCTTTCCGTAACTTTTACGGTTACGAAATGATTTTTTGACACTTTCACCTGTTCATATTGGCAATAAACTGAGTGCATAATCAATCTGGTTTTCTCCATTGAAAGATCCTCCCTCAATGGTTCTTCATTTTTGTTCAGATATTGAGGATACGTAGTAGAATTTACTCAGCTTGACATTTACTGTCTGATTATCATTTCCGTAACAATAGTGTTACGGAAATGACTTTTAATAATGGTTTTCCCTATGCTACAACACTGAAAAATAGATGTCGCATAAACTTATTTGAAGGCTCTAAAGATTGCGCCGACTGCTCATTCTAGTATTTGTGCACTATTGTGAACACATTCCAATAAAAAAAAAAATTATGATTTGAAAAACTTTTTTCTCATTTTTTTTAAAGCCAAAAGTAGACACTTAGCGATGAACCACCCATTACCACAGACATACGACCAAGTATCCCTATGTGCCTTTTCCAATTCTTGCAGACAACCAAGGATCTCTCTTTATAGTCATTGGTTTAAGATTGTATGGTATGATAAATTAGCTGTAAAATTGAACACAGGTTCTCTCTTAGTCATTTGTTTTCAGATTTCCAGTATGCTGGGGAATCTTTACTTTCCTCACTGAATGCCTAAACACATTCTGAAATGATTTGGAAAGAAAATTCAGGTAAACTACTTGACTGGTTTCCAATGAGGTTGGACTCCCTTTAAGGGCATCTTTATACTGGGGGTTTCCACAAGGTGACATGCTGATACACTTGGAATTTCAACCAGTAGCGTAGCTAGATGTGAAGGGGGGGGGGGGCAGAAAATTTACGGCGCACGCGACATTGAACTTAAACCTATACTTTGCGGATAAATCCGCCTGCAAGAGCCTAAATTGAATTCCTTCAAATAGAACCGACAGGCTCATCTCAACTGATGAAGGCACATGAACCCGACCCCCTGGCTACACCACTGCTTTCACCTGACACATGTGGCTTATGTACCATAAGGTGCCAAATTTTGTAGGTATGTATAAATTAGTCAGGGTGTTGCCTTATGGAAACACCGCATTATTCCCTTGGATCATGAGCCTAGTGAGAAAACAGTGCATCCAGTGCAAAACATCCAAGGCTATCCTTGGAGAAAATGCACTCAAACAAATATTAAGAGTATCCGTCACTGCTGAGTGCACTTTGTGACAAGAATAACCAAGACCAAAAGAAGGCGGATAAAATCAATTGGGGAAAATTGAAATCACTGGATTTGTATTGGTTCCTTTCAAAATTATGGGCAACACATCTGAGGAATTGGGCCAAAATGCAAATCTATTAGCTATAGTGTAGTGACCATTAAAATGATTAAAGACCAAAACAAGAGGTTTCACATAGCAGGTATCCCAAAAAAATGGAAAGCTGATTTTTGCACTGAATGCAAAGCTTTTTGTCAATAATATCAACATTGAAAGGTTAAGCTGAGGAACTATTTTGGATACAAAATTGTGAGATATCTAACTTCGTATAGGAGTTTTAGACATTTATGTTGCCAAATACAAGGTAAGAACTCTTTGAGTGTCTAATCCATGAAATCACTACATATGACACATAATATGGATGCCGCAAACTCTCTCATTGCACCTTTGACAGAGAAAACAATTAGATCTCGCTTACCCATCCTCCTTTGACTGTCCAGCCATGCAGCAAACCTACCCAATGTATCGTATTTACTGTTCTCCTTGATAGTCCTGCTCTTGCCCCAGCTGTGGGCGACCTTTTATCGCCAGCTTAGCTAAACTTGAAGACGAGGGCCAACTCCTCTAGACTGGTGTTCTGTCCGAGAAGCGACGCATGGTGTCGTAGAAGGGTGTAGGTGCGATTGAGGATGGGACGGTTCATGATGACTGCTGTGGAAAAGGCAAGTGGCGTGTCCGCTGTATATGGTGAAAATGGGCGAGGGTACGAAAGCAAGGGAGGAAAAGGAGAAAAGCCGTGGGTGAATGGTTAGTAAGTGACACATGAAAGCTGATTTATGGTCCGCAACAATTCCCTGGGATAGTTGTTAATTTGCCAACGAAGCATTTTTTATAACTTCCTGGTTAATTGGATCAGGTTCCTTTCAGATGCAGTTAGATGCCATAACTAAAACCTTGCGATTCATTTGTTCATGGTTCAAAACTGGAAAGGGCAATCCAGTAACAGTGATAGTTGGATTACACATAGCACTTAGATTGAGTAATATACACCAAAACACAATGCTCTACTAGAATGTAGTTAACGTTAGTTAACAAAGTTTAAATCCGTTTGTCCGGGGAAGTGGCCAGATTCACTCGCATCGGAAAATACTGTTGTGTGAGGATTTATTAGAGCAAAAGCTAATTGACCGGAGGCCCTTCCTGATGTCAATCCACAGTTTTCAGCGGTGGGCCTCGCCTTTGGGCAAAACACCACCCACCATGCAAGGCAGCAAGTAAAGTCCTGATTTATTAACTTAACATTATTTTTGAATATTGTGAGTGATAGTACATAATGGCATCATGACTTAAGATGGTTTGTTTTTTTTGTAAACTGACGTAACTCTGGAAAACGTTTATAGATTGTTAATATGGATTTGCATTATCTTACAAGAATTATAGTGTCTAATTAAAAGGGTCATTTTGTGATCCCAACTTGCTAAAAAGGTTAGATTTTTTATATCAAATTTCAAAAACAATATGAATCATGTGTATGTAATCTATATCGTTCTGATGTTCCATTAGGAGAGTGCTGGGCACAAACTTAATACATATGGATTAATCTAATGCCTCCTCTACCAATCCTGCTTTTTAGCTTAATCAGACAGGTGCTGTTCTAGTAATCGGAGGTTGCGGTTGGAATCGCGGGTCCCGACACTTGTGTGCACTGGCTACCCTCGGAAAGATAATAACATTCAATACTGGTCTTACTGGAGCTAAGTAGTTCAAATTTCACTTGAGTAAATGTACAGAAATCAATCTGAGAGAAAAAAACCGACGTAATAAACGCTAATAAATTAAGTAGATGCATTATATTTACTGGCCTACTACATGATCATGGGGTGTTTTTTTTTTTTTTGCTTTTGCAAAGGAGTATATTATGATAAAACCCCTACCAGTCACAGACAAGATTTTGGAGTGCATAATGATTTGAGCCACCAGAGCTGAAATTTTGTGGAAGGGTGCAGCCTGTGCGGGCTTCGCTATTATGCATCTGACAAGGCACCCCCCCTAGGTGGAGCTTTGTGGCAGCTAAGCAGAGAGGTCACAGGTTTCATTTCGGTAACAGACCAATTGTCGGACTGTGTCTGCAGCTAGTGCAATTCAAAGAAAAAACACTATCAGTGATCCACCGAAATAGTGAAAATATTTGATTTTGTAGGAATAGCTTACAGTGAAGGATAAGCTGTAGAAACTCATGATAAAAGGTATTATTTTCCTACTGAAAAATTGACAGGGAAAAGGAAGAAAAAAACACTATT
>JAMKCH010007745.1:0-61243 GCA_023653785.1 Ophioderma brevispina | reverse complement strand
CACATCTTTCAATATTTGAACATGGAGCACTCCCTTAAAAAACTCAACAGTGCGTCCTGTCTAAACCCTCCTCTTTTGTTTGATGCAATATTTTCAGTCTATTTACTGAAAATTTTGCTATGCAGAGGTGAACTTGAAAATTGCTACTCTTTTCTTGCACATTATGAAATGTGTTTTTCATTTCACCTATTTTGCAGACTTCCTTTGATATAAGAAAAGGTCTTATAATCCTTCATGCCATGTGCACAAATATAATATTTAAAACAAGTTTTTCCACTCTACTAGAGAAGAAGAAAACAAACATTCAAAGAAAAATCCCAACTACCATTGGTCATAATTATTAGAATTTGGAGCACAACCATATTTGGGAAAGATACTGTAATATTTGGTAGTTGCTCTTAAAGAGACACTGGCACATTTGAAAAATAGTGCGCCCTCAAGATATTTCAAAATTGATATTTTTGCATGGTTGTAAAGCTTTTATATACACTAGTCCTCAATAATTAAGTCCAAATCAGCGCGCTTACGGGTAAACCGACCGTTTTTTATAATTAACGTTGCCGGCGACATTAATTCAGCAGACGACGCTGAAATTGTGTTAAACATAGGGAAACACACGCCGGAGCTGATTCCCACGGCATGTAAATCGTTTGAACGGTCTGTGACCTTTGTAGTTTTAATATCAATGAGTAGGGGTCTATGATATCCATGCAATAGACACATTTGTTGATTAAAGTTACGGCAAAGTTAGCCTACAAATTACCTGGATGTCTTTAGCCTGTTATTAATGTCCCTGTTTTGGGTATGTTATTTTTATGTGTAAAATATATCTTTATTCTTTCAATGGCCTAGACTATCAAATGCGAGCAAATTCAAGAAATTTAATATTTTCTGAAAATGTGCCAGTGCCACTTTAACTACCATACTTTTGGCCACCACTAGTTATTTGACACTAAACTAAGTTTATGAAATACCCATTGATTTCTTCCAACTTTAATGAAATGTGACAAAGGTCTCTATCTGTGTAAACAAAGGCAATCACACAACTGCCTTCACCTGTAAATGATCAAAATATACTCGCAACCTTCTCACATTTACTGACAATATGAGTTTTCTGCACACTGCTTAATTTGTTCATTAGATTTGAAACATTTGTTCTCAAATCAATTTAAGTTTCCCCTTTCTCTGTCACTACCAGCAAAAAACAAACATATTTCTTTGGACCAAACTACTAAATTGCTATTTTTAAATTAAAAGTCACAATTTTACATGTTTCGTGCAATTATCGTCATGAATAAAAGACAAGGCATTAATGGCTATACAAACAAAATACAAATGAATTTAATAATTTGAGAAATCCGCTAGCAATTCAATTTTGATAGAAATGGAATTAATTACATTGATTTTTATTTATACTCAAATTGTATATCCAAAGATTCTTATCTCTTAAGTTAATGACAGTCCTTTTTCATTCAAATAATAATAATTAGTTCAAGCAAAAGAAATTCTTTCGATTAATCCATTAACAGTCTTAGACATTCACTTCAGCCATTTTATTATGCAACTGGTACATTAGGCAATTGTTGTTCGGGCTCATGAATAGCAGATGCACTTCTCTGACATGTTGTAGATCTCGTCTGAAGATGAGAATTTTGAGATTCTGATGCAACAACCGATACCTCGCGTTGTTTGCGCCAGCTACTGACGATAGCCGCTATCGTGTACAAGTATGGGTTGATGGCAGAATTGATGGGTAACACAAAGGTCACACACCATGCAAACACAGATGGGGGCAGTGTCAGAACCCTTGTCTGCACTAATATGCCAAGAATAATAACTGGGAACCAGCAAAAGAAGTCTGTGGCCACAATGGCAGCAACTTTAGCAGTCATTTGAATTTGCTCCTTCATTTCTCGGTCAAGCCCAGCTCGCTTAGACGATTGATAAACCGCTCTTACTATTTCCACATAACAGCCTAGTATTATTAAGTAGCAGAAACAGTTGATCCCAAGAAACACCGACGTTGAAAAGATCATACCAGGCGCAAACCCTACGAAGTGTGTTGTGAAAAAATTCTTGAAGTAATAGAATCCAGCATTCTCCGCATGAATTTTTTCTCCCATTTCATCAGTAGTGTACATTTTATTCAAAGCCAATGGGAGGCCGATACAGACGTGTGAATTGTCATAAAATTTGACATTCTTTCCTGCCAAGACGGATGGTACAATACCTAGTGTCGCAGAAAAGATCCATGTCAAACTAACAGCTGCAAGTGTAGACTTCATCTGGAATTTCTTCTTAGAGTAGGGAAACCTTACGTTGATTAACCTATCAATGCTGATTAATGTTACAAAGAACACCGAAGCCTCGCTGGATAAAATCGAGATTGCTCCAGCAACTCTGCAAGTAATGCCAGATCGCCATGTCTCGGATTGCATCGGAAAGTATTCTCCAAAGTAAATATCAGCAGAAGCAACAATCAGCATGTAAAAGCCCATCAGTAAATCAGACAGGGCAAGATTGCTCAGCAGTACTGCTTGCACTTTATTTTTCTGAGCTTTGTTTTGCCTCCAAGCCAGAACGAAAACATTCCCAAAGAGGGCGTTTATGCCAATGAGCCACATCATAACCACCAACAGTCGGTCTGACAACAGTCTATCACATGTGAGATACGGAGATCTGTTATCGGATGCACTGCAGTTTACATCCTTAGGGATGTAACATTCACAGACTTCTTGTTGACTAACATACAATTCTACATTTTTCTGCAGGTTAGAGAAAGAAGTTTTATTTATCAAAGTCAAAGGATTTCCTCTCAGGTTTAAGAAATTGAGCTGAGTCAAATGGTCCACATCTGGTATTTCTTTCAAGAAGTTTGTAGAAAGATCTATAAAGGTCAGGCTAACTGTTTCATTGAAAATGTTAAAATCAAGCTTCTTTAATTGATTTGAAGCTGTGCCAAAAATTACTAAGTTTATTAACCTTTGAAATATACCACCGGGTAAGTCTGTCAATTGATTATCATCTAAAAAGAGTGCCTCTAAATTGTGCAAATCTTCAAATACATTATCATCCAATTTTGACAATGCATTTACATTCAAAAACAGCACTGTCAAATTACTCAGCTCATGAAATAGACCTTTGTTCAAAATCACAAGCTGATTGCCATGAAGGTACAGCTCTTTCAGATTTCCCAATCCTTGAAAAAGTCCTACTCGAAGGATTTTTAGCTTGTTCCAACTAAGATCAAGCCATCTCAAATGTCCTAAGCCTTTAAATGGACCAGTATACAATGTCATCAAATGGTCTTGATAAAAGTCCTCTGGAAAAAATGCTAATTGGAGAGTGTTCAAGTTATTGTAATACAGAGAGAGCAAATTAAGCTTTCCCAAGTCTTTGAACAAACCAGCCTCCAATTTCACCAACTTGTTTCCATACAGGTACAGTGTAATCAAACTGTTCAGTTTCCAAAACAATCCATATGGCAAAACTTCCAACATATTGCCGTCAAGTTCCAGCCTTTCCAATTTCCCCAAGCCATCAAACAACACCACCTCCAAACTCACCAGCTGGTTTCCATTCCAAGTACAGCTAAACTAGATGTTCCAAACTTTTGAACAAACTACCGGGAGGTTTTCTAGTAGGTTGTCGGAGAGGAAAACAACATCATTAAGCTGACCCCAAATCTTCAAACAAATAGCATTAACTGTGATAAGCTGGTTTTTGTCAAGTATAGTTCAGTCAAATTGTTTCTTGAAACAATCCAAGCGGAAAGGTTGTCTATTCATTGTATACAAGGAGACAGCCTTACTTTAGCCTTCCCAAACCATCAAACAAGCCATCCATAAATGTAAAAGGCGAACTAGTATTTAAGCGATGCGTAAATATGTCTCCCCCGAATGTCGCGATCAATAACAGGCAATAAATGAACTCAACACCCTACCCGGAAAAAACGTAAAAAGACACACAAAAGAAAATCTAAACAAGAAACAAAAAAAAAAAAAAAAAAAAAAAAAATGAAAAAAAAAAAAAAGAAAAAAAAAAAAAAATAAAAAACTTAAAAAAAAAAAAAAAAAGAAGACAAAAAAAACAAATGAAACATAACACAAACAACAAAACAACAAGAACAAACTAAGAATAAACCAAATTTGTTTTAAAAAAAACCAAACAAAGAATCCAAATAAAATTATAAAAAAGGCTAACAAGTTAAACAAACCAAACGCAAAACCGTATCCTCCGCAAACACCCCCCCCCCTACCAACACCCCACAATACCCAAACCTCCTCCCCACACCCCGCATACCCAAACCCCCCTCCCCAAACTCCCTGCAACATCCAACAACTCCCACAACAACACCACTACAATCTAAAACAACACCCAAAACCCTCCCCAACACCCAACCCCCTCCCCAAACACCTCACACCCTCCATAGCATAGTAGTCTCATGTAGCGAAGGAATTTGCCTATCCGACTGTGTACCGTTTCAGCGATACAGCAATTACGCATATTTAATTAGCTTCATTTGCATACATACGCCGCAAATATCACATACTTTCAAATTGCCAAAAATAAGATGAATGCATGATGGACTATCATGTAGCGATTTGGATTTTGTGTTCGATGTACCGTGTTAGCGATACAGTTATTACGCATATTTAATTAGCTCATTGGCATACCTTAACACGATTGTATCACACATTTTCAAATTGCCAAAAAACGATGCATGCCATGATGACTTGATTGTAGGAAGGAAGTTTGGTGTCCGATTCTGTTCAAAGATCAGCACAAGGGTTAACAAATTTTTATCACAAAATTCCAGGTACAGATTTTTTCACAGACATACGGACAATACAGACACACGGGAACACACGGACGGAGCCCATTTTATAGTTAGTCCCCGTCAACGTGTCGGCGGGGCAAAAAATGGTTTTCCATGGAGGATACAGCTGTTAAGCTGCCCTAATCCCGAATGATGAAACAATCATTTGGTATTTGCTTAGCCTATTCATGCTACCAAGATCTAAAAGACGTCAATGTCAAACCCCTAACTAAACCTCCAGGCCAGTGCTACCAAACCGTTCCTCGTAAGATAAAATTCTCAGGTAAACAGTTTAGATCATGAAAATGCATGCATCTATACAGATAGTGTTTTTCAATTAGATCCAATACCAACATGGCCATTCGATACCCATCCACTACTGTTTTGTCTTGGTGAATATGGTACCAAACAATGAAAACTTACCTCCCTTCTGCCTAGACTTGCATTTACAATTTACTGGGAAATCAAAACTACCAATTCCTGGCAAGTATTTAAATCGATACTATCTAGATATTGTCTACCGCAAATGATAGCACTGCTGTAACCAATTCCAACTGCAGATGTCCCGATGTGATTTTTTTTTGTTTGGGGCCCGAGGGTGGAAAACGACTGGTGGAGGGAAATTGGTAGCGATCTCTGGACATCGTACAGGTAATGCTCTGCTGTGTTCTTAATGAGCAAGACACTCCCATTCCCTTGCAGAAGAGTAGGAAGCTGGGAGCAAGATGTGTGTGTAAATACAGAAATGCTGCACACTTTTTCTTGCGCATTTAATACTACAACTTATTTGGAACTCTGACCAAATCCCCCTTCACGCTCAACCAAAATAAAAAAGATTCAAAAAGGTCCGCAGGTACTTACAATGTTGTTTTGAGTCGCCAAGGCATTTACCGAATGCTACAACTGTGAAATTATCGCCTCAAAAGCTGATTATCCTGCGTGTTGTTTACATCAATGTGGTACAAGAATGTGTAGGTTGCTGTGGTGTGCCCACAGGGGCGTGACTGAAACTGGGCAAGTGCTACATTTTTCAGTTTGCATCAAGGGGTTAAGGTCAGGGTCTCTCTTTGCGAAAGGGCCTGCTGGTAACCTGGTAACCAGTACTACCGTCCCAGGGCTGAGTTGTCGGTGGCTAAACCCTCACCCCATCACTTATTACGAAGCTGATGAGGAGGGGTAGCTGTATTACTGGTAGAATATAAAAGAATATTACCTACAAGAGCGCCGGCTCGTGAGAGCCAACGGCGGTCATCCAGCAATTGCGATGCTGCTTGCATGTTGGGCGCTGAAGCCCAAAGGGCTTTTGATACTAGGTCCACCGCCGAAAACGGTGGATGGGATTGACGTCAGGAAGGGCATCCGGGTCAATTATTTCATTGTGCTTCCAATAAATCCTTCATGGCGTACAGAACAAAAGGCACCAACCAGGCCCAAGGTTGGGGGTGGGCGGCACCTCCTACCTCAAAAAGGAAGGTGCGGGGATCACCTTGAGTCGCGCAGTGCCCAATGCCCACAATGACGGTATTAAGCCCGATAGGCGCTCAGGGTGAGGGTTGGAAGCTGGAACTTGGGGAGTTTGAAGGGGAAGGGGTGGAGATAAGGAGGAATTGCAGGAAGAGGAAGGTGGACATGTGCGGTTGTAGAGGAGGGGGAGGTGGAGAGGGGGAGGGGGCCTAGGATGTTGGCGGTAGAGGGAAGAAAGTACAAGTGTGGGGGCAGGAAATAGTGAAGGAATTGGGGGTGTGGGAGTCTTGGTGAAGAGAGCTATGTGGAAAAAGGTGGTTGGAGGGAGAAGGAGGAAGCGAGAAGAGAATAGGGTGATAACAGTTTAATGGTTTTCGAGGGGAAGAGGTAGGAGGTTGATATGTGGTATTGTGCAACAGTGTGGAAAGAAGCGTGAAGAAAAGAACAGTTTTATGCCGAGTTGGCGGGGAGGAAGGAATGGGAGGTGGTGCAAAGTGTTGGTGAATTTGTGTCTTATGTGTTGGTGATTTTACGGGCATGTGGGGAAAAGGATCGAAGATTTTGAAGGTGTTCATGGAGGAAATGGGTGTGGGAGGAGGAGAAGAGAGGAATCGGGAACTAGGAAATGTATTGTTTGTGCTTTAGAAAGCACGGGTATATCATGGGTTACTACTTGCACTGTCCCTGTGACCTTTGACCCCCAATCTATTGGTACCAGGGTCCCAAAGATGTTAGCAAGATTTATGATTCATTCACTTTGAATGAGTTAAACTTATAAATTAGCATATAGTAAAATAGTAATAAATTATCTAAGTAACATAATATAAAAACTAGACAACTCCAGGATTACTATGCCGTCAGGTTGATGTGAATTAGAAAAAGGCTTGCAATGACAAGTGTATCATCACAATAAGTTTTCCCAGATGGGCCGTTGGGCACACAAAATTACCATGTAGATTATATTTCATCTGTCGTTGAGTTGGAACTTGAGCCCTACAAGTTGACATAGGTATTCTAGCAATATAGCCAACTTTGCTTATTTTTTTATTGTGACCTTTGACCCCTTAACGATGGATCACAGAGCGAGGTCACTGTGGGACTCTTTTAACTTTTCATTGATGCCTACAAGATGACAGCTATTTAGAGTCAATTAAGCTTTTATTTATATTTGATCCCCTAGATGGACCCGCATTTGACCTTTTGATCCCCAAATGTGCACATATAAGTAATGGAGCCTTTTCCAGTGGTTCTGTGAAAAAATTGACATAAATATCTACTTGGTTAATGAATTATAGGTTTTTGCTATTAAGTAGCTCGTTTGCATTCTTGCAAGGACCCCGATTGGCCAATATTCTGTCATGATTCGTCTCGACATTATCCGAACGTTGCGCGGACATCACCTATCCAGGTTGACGATTTTGAGATATAGAATTGTGCAATATTAATTAGATAATGCGCCAGAATTTTTTTGAATGTTAATGAGTTCCGATATTAACTCTGAGTACAAGCACTGTATACACTGACCAAACCCCAAAGACGATGATCATGACGAATTTTCGTTACGTTAGCGCCCCCTAATCTGTTAGAAGAATGTAGTAGGCCTCAAAGATTTTTAGTTTTTGGGACCTTCATTGACCCCTAAGAGAGGTCAAGGTTAAAATATTTACACCCCTGGTGTAACTTGGGTCAGTGGTGTTCTTCTGACCAATTTTGGTAAATAACGGCCCAGCCGTTGGGCACTAGTAGCAGGGGGCAAAGCAAGGTAAAAAGAAAGAAAGAAGAAGATAAGAAGAAGAAGAAAGAAGAAGAAAGAAAGAGAACAAGAAAGAAGAAAGAAGGAAAGAAGAAGAAGAAAGAAAGGAAGAAAGAAGAAGGAGAAGAAGAAGAAAGAAATCGAGAGAAGACAGTATATCATGCGGCTGCACCGCAGATATAAGGAAGAATGTGCTTGAGTTTTGTGATGAGAAACGATGTGCGTGCAAAATAAATGGTTCAAGAAAGAGGACAAAAGGAAAGTGACATATAGTTCAGGAGGGAAATGAGACAGCGATTGATTTTGTGATAGCGGGTAAGAGAGAGGAATATCTGAAGAATGTTAAGATAATTCCTGGAGAATTGCAACAACGGTTGGTGGTTGCAGATGTGGATAGGAGGAAGTGTGAAAAAGTTGTGAGGAAGGTAGTGCATGAGAGGAGGAAAATATGGAAGCTGAAAGAAGAAGAGACAAGAAAAGAATTTGAGATGAAGAGTAGGGAGTTGTGGGGACTGATGTGTCAGGACTTGGGGGGGGGCCTTTAAAGAAGGGTGTTCCAGGCATGTGATGAAGTTGTGTGGGAAAAACAAAAGGTAGGAGAGACAGGCGATATACAGGGTGTGGAATAATGAGGTGAAAGAGGCGATAGCGAGAAGAAGGGTGCAAATTTTGAAGGATATGAGAAAAATGGTACAGAAGAGAATAAGGTAAGCTATAAGAGGCTAAAGAAGCGAGCAAAGAAAGTGGTTGCGAAAGCTATGAAGGAGGAGGGCAGGAAGGGAGTGAGTGAGTTGAGAGAGATCCAAACAAGGTATATAAGATAGTGAAGGCAATGAAAAAGATCGGAAGAGTATCGTTGAAGGGGGGAGATGGATGAGAGGAAGTGATGGAAGTTGAATTTCAGTGAGAAAGATAGAGGTGGAGGAGTCTGGAAAGAGCATATGGAGAGAATCATGAATGAGGAGAATGAGTAGGATCAGAAGGTAGAGGCTGACGTGGTGGAAGGGCCAGTTAAGAGGGTCAGCCGGGAAGAAGTGGTGGAAGGCAATAAGAGAAATGAAAAAAGGAAATGGCGGTTGGACCCTCAGAGGGTGGGTGTGAATGAGATGATTAGTGAGAGTGGAGATATAGGGTTGAGGTGATGATGGAGTGTGTCACCAACCCCCCCCCCCCCCCCCTGAGAGGGTTGGATGGGGGAGGGATGAAGGGGGGGTGGGCAGTGAGTGTGGTAATTCCAATTTTTAAAGGAAAAGGGGTGCAATGAGTGTGGTGCATATAGGGGTGTGAAGTTGTTAGAGCATGCCATGAAGATTGCGGAGAGGGTTCTGGAGAATTAGGATTCGGAAGATAGGGAAGTGGTGAGATGCAATTTGGGTTTATGCCAGGGAAGGGAAACGATAGATACAGTGTTTATCTTAAGGAGATTGCAAGAGGATACCAAGCTAAAAGGAAGAAAGCTGGATATGTGTTTTGTAGACTTGGAGAAGGCATTTGATAGGGGACCTAGGAAAGTGATGGAGGGGCGATGAGGAAGAGAGAGATACCAGAAGTAGTGGTTAGCAGTCATGAGTTTGTATGAAGGAGCAAAAAACAGAGTTAGAGTGGGGTTGATTTGTCAGAGGAGTGAGGTCAAGGTGTGTGTGTTTCAAGGTTCTGTACTTTCGCCATTGATTTTTGCATTGTGATTGATGTGGGCACATCATAATCGTCCCCTCTCACATAATACCATTCCCCCGCTCCTCCCTCCCGCTACTCCTACATCTCGCTTTTTTTACTCACCCTCCCTAGTCCTCCTTCCTACTCGGCATCACCCACCCGCCATCCCCCCCCTCACGTGCTCCGCGTTCCACCCGTTGCTCTCTCTCCCCCCTTAGTCCACTCATCCCCCGCTGTTGTTTCTCTCACAATCTATCTGGTCTTTCACTCTCTCTTGTGCGTCCAGCACTGCCCCACCCCCCCCCCCCGCCTCTCACACCTGTCTCGCCATGGGGGTGGGGTACCTTCCCTCTCTTCGTCCCGCTCTTATCAGCCTATTTTCACCTGCATTCTTGCCGCGTTCAAATTTGCAAGACTTCAACAGGCAAGAGAGACAATGAGGCCGCCAGAGCCTATCATGTGCTCGAAACCTTCGTCTGCACCCCTTCCTCGCGCGTATTCTGTATAAGAAGGGCGCATCGGTGAGTCCATTTAAGTACTAAGTAACATTAACGATAAATTATAGAATAGTTGTGGGAAGTATTAGCAAAACATTGTCCACTTCTTGCCCTCCCCCTTGGCCCTTCTTCAAATGTATACCCGCCCGCAGGTGGTACAGGACATTAAGCCCTGGGATGCGATAGAAAACGGTACGGTACATAGCAATCAGTCGCAACTGTGTGGGAACTACAGGAGGTTTGGGCAAGGGAAAGATCCCTTCTCCTTACCCCCTACATCCCCCCCTCCTCCGCCCCCCCCTCTTCTTTCCCCCCCCCTCCCCCCCCCCCCCTCCATTATTCCCCGCAAACCTAATAGCCGTCGTAAGTTCGTCCACATCTTAATTGCCTATCTTCACCCTCGGTGCTGCTGCCTTTTATCACCGTCGGGTGAAGCTCCTCACGTTTCATGAATACGGTTATGTGCTGTTGTTTGATGTGTGGTGTTTTGGTCCTGGGGTGAGGAGGGGGTTGGGGCACTACATGGAAAGGCCCGTCCAGGATCGTTTCAGGTCCGGGCATCGCACCTCGTCTCGGTTATTCTCTACCCCGCGCCTTCTCCATTATGCATGTACGAGGGTCTTAGGAAAGTGAGAGATAACAAAAACAGTTGAGACTGAGAACCCAGTGTGGAAACTGGGAAAAAACAAGCGGGTAAGGGTGATTTTTCAAAAGACTAATATTGTGCAATATATCTGAACTGAAGGGCTAAAGAAAAATAAGTAATAATCCAAAAAGAAACGAACAAGTTCATGAAAATGAAAAAAATAGGGGGGAGAGAAATGCGCCCTTCTTCTCTTTCCCCCCCCTCTTCCCTCCCCTCCCTTTTTCTATTTCTTCTCCCCCTTTTTCCCTCTTCCCCTCCTTTTTTTCCCCCCCGAGCAGTGCCCATACCCAAGAGGTTTCGCTGCAGTGCACCGATCTGTGTACCTGCGCCCGAGACTCTTGCCTCTCCGTTCTTAACCCCCCGGCCCCAAGCTGAGGGCCACACCCCCCCTACCCGCGACGTCTTGGCACCTTCTGGGAGATCCCCCCCCCCACCCGCTTTGGAAATGGAAGGCGGCTTTCGAGAGTAAGGGCCGTCTTTAGATAGCCGCCACACACACTTACCTTCTGGCCAAGACAAAAGTGTTCCGTCGTCGTATTGTGGGGCGTTTCTGACCCGACGGGACCCAGTGTGTAGTTTTGCAGTACCGGTAGACATGTGGGGTATGTGGAGAAGAGCTTGTAAATTATTGCAAATTCAGTGTGGTGGAAGGTCTACTGAGTGGGACCCTTTGTTACCCTTTATGCAGAGATCTGTTTTTGCGGTTTGCCCGACTTTACCCTTTTCCGATTGTTCTGCGGTTTTTTTCCCCGGCTCCACCCCTCCGGTCTCGCCCGCCCAGACCACGTCTTGTCACGACTTATGTGTCGGCGTCTATATTGTCTCCGCGTCCATCGCGCGCATTGTGTTGAGGGAAGGTTACTGAAGCAGCAGTGTTAGGCCGCTTTTTCGACCCGTCGAGGTGGCTGGTTTGGGATTTTGTTTTTGAGCTGGAACTAGCTCCACACCCAGACCCCCCTCATGCGGTCCCCCCACACTTTGCGCCCCCGACAGTTCAACCCCCCCCACCACCCTCTCTCTCATTTAGTGGAGAAGGAGGAGTAGGAGGGTTGGGTTGTCGACTTGGTATTGGAGGCACTTGCATTCTCTTAGAATCGGCCCCGTCTGAACTGCTTGAGAGGATTAGGAGTCTAGGGAGTTCGTTGCGGACACAAACATGTGAGGTGAATCGGCCCCCTCACCCCGTTGACGGGGGACAAAACCGGATTTAAACTTTGGTGAGTAGTTAGTGCAGATAGCAAAATTCAGATTTCGCAGCGCGGGGCAGCATTACTGATTTGTTTATTTTTATGTTGATTTTTTATCCAATGGAAATTTCATTTACCATATCAAAAGTGTTCAGAAAGAACTGAATTACTTGAATTTTCTGGTGGTTATAAATAGTGCGCTCCCAACAAGAAACCCACCAATAAGACAGAAGCGTTCAATTCAAACAACGTGGACATCACAAACATTTTGACCAAATTGGCCTAAAATAAATAATCAGAAGACTGCATAGCCGCATTACACACCAAATATATCATGATTTTACATCAACATAAGAAAGAAAAAGATCATTTTCCTCATGCTTTGGCTCGGTGGGACCACTAGGCCCAACCCGAACTACACCCCGGCCCCTCTTTTTTTTTCCTTTTGGTTACTTGATGGGGGTGTACTGCCTGCACCGCACAACAGCGCTCTCATATCAAGTAGAGAACCACAATAGACATAAATCGGAATCCAGCCCCTTTCAATCACCGGCTCCACGTATCAGTAAGAATGAACACCATTCTTAGCATCCGTGCTAAAACATTTTAGTTTCTGCTAAGTAACAACACATTCAATAACATTAATACCTTTCTTTTTACATTATCATAAATACAAAAAAACTCTTTGGTTATGAAGAACGAGATAAATTGTACTAGTTAATAAATAGATTACTTTTTTGAAAGAAAGCCACATTTTGCGTCTACACATATCAATAAGGTTCTTCTATGGATGCCCACATTTTTTGGTGTTAACAAACTTAAAATGTATTTAAATATAGACATACATTATCGATTGCATTGACTCCGCTCTCATACGTGGGAAATATTGCAACACATAATGGGACATTAGACGAGTTATCTCTTTTAGTCGCCTCTTATGAAATGCAGGGAAATCGCCCCCCCCCTCCCCCCCCCCCCCCCACCCCCCCCCCCCACCCCCCCCCCCCCCCCCTTATTTTTTTTCCCCCCCCTTACCCCTCCACCCCCCCCCCCCCCCCCCCTGGCCTATTTTACCCCGAGCCCACAGGGGAAAAGGGATTATTAGAGGTCAAATTATGTCCATAAAAGACAAGTCTTGGGTGGACTCAGAGATTTCCCGATGAGGGGCGCACTCTTTTTTCAAACAAATCGGATTTTTTGATATACATAATGATTGTCCATATACTAATCACTGTGTGAAAATAACTAAGCTCAAATCGAAGTCCTTCATATAGAACATCAACAAACTTTGTCAACCAAAATTACGGATCCGGAATTTTCGTTATAATGGGCCTATGGCACTGTTATATGTGCATAAATGCTTTCTGCATGAAACGAAAAATCCGATTCATCTCTATACTTTGGAAATTAAGCATTTTAGGTGATATCTTTAGTTCTAGATGACTATTTTTAATTATACACATACAGGCGCAGACCAGGGAGGGGCGAGGGGGAGCGCGCCTCCCGTAAATTCTCAAAAATCTTGCAAAAATCAGACACTTTTGGACAAGTGAAGTGAAGTTACAGCCTTTCAGACCCCCCGGTAAATTTTGATGTTTTTTCAAATCCTGACTCCGCCCATGATATTTCAAATCTCCTGCCCAGTCAGGCTTATACGTGGTCTATATGACAACATTATACAATTCAAATCCAAGGTTCAGAACTGATGAAAAGCTGTTGCGAGTTTAAGAGATTTTACGTAGCATTCAATGTGAGTGGTTGCACCACATTAATCTACACTTTTTCGCAACTATTTTTTCTACCCCCCCCTTTGCTCCATCACTATGTTGGCAAGAATATGGTGGGGCGGCAACTGCCACGCAACACTCGCACTGCAGACGCAGCAAAATGATACGTGGCGAAAGCCTGTGGAAGAACGCGCGCATAAAATGGAATAATGAAAGCGGAAAACAATTTGTCCTATTAGGGATGAACAAAAGTATACATGGTAAATGATTTCTTACTTGTCATGGTTCATCAATGTGACATTTTGGGCATTAATGAAGACTTCCAGACAACAGCTTGGGAGCTTTAGTCTTTTCGATTTCCCTGTCGTAGTCCTCTAACAGCTTGCCTGCAGCAATAAACCCAAACTAAAATAACCGATTTTGGTATCGCGAATCAGATCGGGGGCCAATTTTGCAAAATTTGGCAAAAAGAATCAGGAACTATGTCAGAGCCTGCTGTTTCTGCCGAATGAAAGAAAAAAAGGGACAAAGTATAATGGGTATTTTACCAGTTTTAAGTAGAAACACAAACAAGAGTTGTTGACAAAGTTATCTTTCCTCTGAAATTCCTCACTGGAATGTAGTATGGACCTCCACAGGTACTCACCTACCTATCATTATAAACACACCATGTACCCGCCACTTCCCACAGTTTAAAGTTTTGAACCAAGTGCGATCTTGAATTATGTGGGCCCCACAATCATCGGATCGGTGGTCAGTGATACTAAAAAAAATATTGAGGCATTGGAGCGCAGAGGACAACCCTGGATATGTATTATTCTCTCTACCAAAACAAAAAAGTACATAATAAAAGCAGTTCTCGTGTTGATGATATTCCAGTAGGCCACATGGGTATGGTGTTTAGTGGCCCTGGAGTCTATGATTGTCGACCACCTGATGGAATTCAGCAGATTCGCTGCCAGAATTCTTCTTGCCCATAATGAAGTTCATAACTACCTCTTCAAGTGAAAGAAGATATGTGTTAGGACCTAATAAACTGATATTATTAGGTGCCTTTAACATACCACATGAATAAGCCCTTACAAATCTGATGTATCTAAGTTTACTAACTTTGCTGTCATCAAAACGGTTTGGTTACAAATACTTACTAAACCCGCACATCGTCTTGGTAATACACTGGATCTTGTGCTAACAAAAATCTCGAATTTGGATGATGTTGTTATTGACTGGACTGTCTAAACACGAGATAGTTTCAGATCATATTCAAGTATATTGTACATATAATTTTCGTCTTAAACCACATCTTCCAACTAAATCAAACGCTCCTTGCGTAATTTTCGTAATTTTGATCAGTCTTCTTTTAATGCTGAACTTGATGAAAAACTGTCTTGTGTTAAATGTGATGATGTAAATGATATTGTGTTGTGTTTTACTGATATATGTAATGACTTGCTTGACAAATATGCACCCGTTACCACCAAGAGTGTGTCAAATCGCTGCCGTCTACCTTGGTATACTGTAGAAGTCATGGAAGCTCATAGATTGCGCAGGCAACTCGAGCGAAAATGGCGTAAATCTCACCTTGATCCCCTCCCAACATGGATTCTGAAGCAAAACATATCCACCGTTTTACCTCTTGTTACCAGAATTGTTAATATTTCTTTGCATGAAGGCATCTTTCCTGATGCTTTTAAAAGGGCAATTATCAGACCAGTGTTGAAAAAACCTACTCTGGATGTCAATATTTTGAAAAACTGTAGACCAATTTCAAACATTCAGTTTCTTTCCAAGGTTATTGAATCCATTGAATCCTTAAATCCAAAATTTAAGGATTATTACTTGATCAGTCTATCTGAGAGTTTTCAAAGTGCCTATCGAAAAGGTCATAGCACCGAAACAGCATTGCTAAAAGTCAAAGGTGATATCTTGAGGGAACTTGATCAAAAGAGAGTTGTTTTAATGGCTATGCTTGATTTAACAGCTGCCTTTGATACAATTGACCATGCAACTCTCTTCCACCGCCTCAGTAAAACCTTTGGTGTGTCTGGTGCTCCACTTGCTTGGTTTGTATCCTACATGCAACATCGTAGCAGTCAAGTCAGCATTGATGGAATTTTATCTGATGAAATTGAACTTGATTGTGGGACACCCCAAGGCTCCATCTTGGGACCACTTCAGTTTACCACTTTGTTAAACCAATTGGAATATTATTCGCAAGCACAATTACAGTTCATATTTATGGATGATACCCAAATATACTGTGCCTAAAAACGAGGTGAAAAACACTCTGCTATTCAACGTCTTCAATTTGAACTGTATTCATGACATTAGCAACTGGATGAAATTAAAACAAGCTTAAACTCAACATGGACCAAGACTGATTCATTTTATTTGGTTCGGCACATAATTATCAAATTGCATTCTCATCTGATTATCTTACTGTTGCACAATCTCGTGTCGTGCCATCATTATCCGTCGTAATCTCGCGGTCACATGGATCTCAACTTTATCAATGGGAAGATCTTACCATGTATCTCTTTTGTGTAAACCACGAATTTTCAACCTAAAAAACATTGCTCGTATAAGAAGATATCTGGATAATGACACATGCAATTCATATTATTCGTGCTCTTGTAATCTACCGTCTGGACTATAGAAACTCTCTTCTCACAGGTACGACAGCAAGCAAATATCAACAAACGTCAACGCATACAAAACAGGGCGTCCATCTTATCTATGGCATACACTTCTAGTGCACCAGTGTTTATTGTTGATTATCCATTGTTGATTTTTAAGTGCATTCTTATATCTACCGAATCAGTCTCAGTAAGGTTACTGAGGCAGCGAGCACAACTTATATAAAACCTGCACGCAAACAAAGCTACTAGATAAAACTGGCAGCCGAACAAAAGAATTTTTGATTATTTTGGTGCACTCCGTTTCGGTGACTTCAGACAAACCTCTAGAAACACGGCGAATGATTCATAAAATACAAAGCTCTGCAACAACCAATGGATGATCCACTATATTTTTTCACAGATTACCAACCATGTCCATTAAAGATTCGCTAAGTTGGTGTTGACAAAGTATCGTTAATGTGTGACAATGGCGTGCTTGAGTGACTTTTCAATTCCCCAGTTGCTCCGGACCTCTATATAATATTTTTTCAAATTCAAATGAAAAAACTATGGAGTTGATAAAGTGCGGTTTTCTGATCAAATGAAAACCGAAAACTTTTTTCAAATTGAATATTGCAATCTGTACCTATCACTTAAAAAAAACCAATTTTTTAAAAAGAATTAAACAAAAATCTAGTAAATATCAAACACTGGAAAAGAGGGGTATTCTATATGAAAAAAGTAGATTTTCAAAAACTTTGTTTATTAGTCGATAAACAAGGTGTGGTTTTTCGAAAAAGGTCATCAGATTTTCATGATTAAATGATTGAATGTTGAAAACCATGTTTCTCAAGACATAATTTCAATAAACTAGTTCAAAATAAAAACCTCCGAGTCAGTTATTGAATGAAAAACAATGATTGTTATCACTTTAAATTAAAAGTTTCAACTCGGATATGAAAAATGGGTTTAGGCCTCTCAGTTGAAATCGATATTTTGTGAGTTATAATTACAACGTTACGAACCTGACATTTGGGGATTTAGAAAATAAAATAAAACAAAACAAAAATCTTAAAACTAACCAAGATAATTTTATTGGAAAGTTTTTTTTTTTAAACCAAAATTACATTTTAAAAAACTTAAAAAAGAAGATATTTCATTATAGATAGAAAATATAAAATTGTAAATCTCGCAATAACTCAAAATGTCATTTAAAACCTTGTAATTCTCATTGATAACTCAGATTATAAACCTTAAACATAGGGTTTTATGTATGAAAACTTTTAGTCAATATTTATGCTTTATTCTAGATAAACTAAGTTTTCAATCAAAAAAACAAGTTTTCACCAAAACTAAATTTTCAGTTGAGAACAAAGCTTTCAGTTAAATACTACGATATTCCCGAAAAAATAATTATCAATTATGACGAAAAAAGTGTAACGAAGTATGAGGATTTGGCTGCCATATATGGCCTAATTATATACCTCTTGCTGCCAAGTAGAGACCTGCACTCACCGAACCGTGGTCATACAAACCCTCATACACGCAAGAAGGCGTATGTTTTGTTGACATTTTGTTTACTTTTATTTGACAGGAGTTGCGCTACTCGAAAACAAAGACTAATTACTGGACAATTCTTGTAACATGATCCAGCCTTTTAATTGAGAGGGAGTCACTCATGCACGCCATAATAGCTTTGTCAATAACCCTCAATAATGGGCGTGATTGGCAGTGCTGTTGTTTATGTGAATTATTATCATATTTACAATATTAAGTATTCTGCCACCACATCCTTCAACATGCAGTTTATTCCATTGAGGCTGCCGAATTCATTTGGTGGTGGCACAATACAAACTGATTTTAAACTAACCAATTTTATAGGCCATGTAGACATGTGTGTACAATACAAGGTCTTCATTGGTGAGAGTGTGAACCCACAGATCCATGTCATATAGACCACACTAGTACTAGGCCTATTAAAAGATCGGACCACATACCTTTAATTGGAGAATCCAACTTCAAATAATATTCCATAGTTGGTTATTAACTGGAAAACTATAACTGGCAATATTTGTTGCTGCGGGCAGTCAACCTCTTGTGTACTATGCGCTCCGTAAGAATACTGCTTGTAAACTCAAATGAAACACCATGGCTTTTAAAATGTATACGGATGGAAGCTACCCATCAACAAACAATAACCCCTACAACTACGAATTGATCGATACGGGTGATTGAGTAAGAAGGCCAATTGATGACCGGTGTTTTAATTCGTGAAGTTATTTATTTTTCTAGGGTGTATTTTCTTAATTTTCACACATATTCATATTATTATTTTATACTTGAACTGGAACACGCTAAGTGTATGACGGATATTTGACTGAGCTGCGTGCATTATGTAGATAATTGCGTGTAAGCAGGAGTTTGTCCACTTTGGGTCTCGAGGCTTCGCCTCTCAACCCAAAGTGGACAAACTGGTACTCACACGCAATTATCTAACATAATGCACTCAACTATGTGAATTATCCTTTACTTAAATCGTCGTGAACATGTTTCTCCCTACCGTGCTGAGTTACACTGGCTTCCTGTTAAAGAACGCAATAATTTTCAAACTGCTTACCATCATCTATCAGTGTGTACATGGATTAGCTCCAATCTATTTAATGGATGATATTAAATTGTACTCATCTTTTAATACCAGTCACCGTTTACTTCGATCCTCTCTTGATAGTACTAGACTCCACATTCCAAATCCAAACACTGCCTCGGGGATCAGTCTTTTCATGTTGCTGGCCCCCGTATGTGGAATATGCTCCCACAGCATATTCGTGAGGCGTCTACTCTCACAAGTTTCAAACAAACTCCTCAAATCCCATTTCTTTCCTTCTGAATAACATTGTATTGCCATGCAGTTATTGCTTATTTTTGTATGCATCGTAAGTTGTAGTGTAAGGCCATTTGTAATGCGCTTTGAAATTCCATGATAAGGCGCAATATAAATATTATATGTAAGTATGTATAAAAGTGGGCTGAATTCATCAGGGTCACTAGTGACCCAGTGTCACTAAAACAATTATCCTCTAGTTCCCCTGATTTTTCTGCAATTGGACCATTAATCATCATTGAGCCACTAAGTCTCCTTGGTGTACAAGGCCTGGATGAAAGAAATTGAATAAAGCATAAACCCATTATAATTGAGAATGCTAGGGAGTCCAACATATTGACTTTATTGCCTAGGTCCATTTGCACACTAAATGGGAGAGGTTCATACCTTTAGCATCACTAAACAGCCAGACCCAGCCCACATGACCTTGCACAAGTCTGCACAACAAGTTTTTATTAAACTCTAGGCATAATTGCCATTTTGTCATCCTTGAACATTTTGAGATAGGGTAGCCTGAAAACTCAATCCTTAACAAGACTTTATCATGCTGTCGTTATGGTTGTCCTGTTAAGGCCCGAGCCTGGTACATTCATTTTACAAGGAGGTGTGGGCAAACAATAGAAAGATGTGGTTATGTCATCCTCATTAACATGTCATGCATGCATACTATTGTCAAAACAATTAAGCAACCATAATAGTTTCTAATCACGTACTTGTGCTAGCTAATATTAACATCATGTTGTATGTTCAAACCTATTTTTGCAGTCTGGTATCATATCAAAATTAAGATCAGACATGTATAAACAGCGAAATCTTCGAAGATTCAGCAAGCTACTTACAGGTTCCACATGCTAAAAGAATTTCAAAACATCACATCTTACGCCTCTTCTCAGAGCCGAATCTCCAAACTCACTACATTTAGCAAAGCCCAAAGCTTGTTACAGAGTTTGGGAAACACGTTGGAAATGTGAAAGGGCTGAATGGGTATTTAAATCGCCACCTATAGCTACATAACATGCAAGCTTTCCAGCAGGATTGCAATTTTTACGAGGTAGAAAAACACCCCAAATGGGGGTAAATCCAAAGATTTTCAGCGCAAATCTGGGTTTAGATTATATTAAACGGTATTCTTGTAACGATCTACGTACTTGAGGTTGTTCGATTGCTACTAGAATCACAAAGTTAGTAATTTCCTGAAAAAGCATGTATTCTGGTGTTTACATCAGTGGACAATAGATATTTACATGCCATCTATATAAACACAAAGCCAGTAATTCCTCACACAATAGATAAGCCACCTAATTTGTGTGCGACCACTTTCCTATACCAGCTCTGTACAAAATCACCTCCACGTTTAGAGCATGATTCGGCTAGACACTAAGATAGGGCCTTATCAAGTTTGTTCCAGAAGGCAGGTCCAATAAATTTGATTGAATTTCTGATCAATGAAAATTCTTGTAAAGAGCCTAGGCTCATGTAAGCCTAGCCTAGCCTAGGCCCGCTAGCCTAGCCTAGGCCTAGCCTAGGCCCACTTACCTTGAAGATTTGTCCTAAACATTTATAGTTTTCTGTATGTGGATTACTGGATAATGTCTCCATCATTTCTTTCTGAGCTATTCTATAGATGTCTATTTTCTTGACTTGACCATCCCTTAATACAACCTGGAAAGAAATATAATATTTTAAAAAAACCAAAAATACGTGGTTCACACTGCCACCCCACTCAGCCACAGAAATGTTGAAGTGAGAAATGAATCAAAGTATTTGGGTACTCTTAGCTCATCTGGAGAAAAAGTTATGGCAAAATGTTTCCTTTTTGTGAAATGTTGACCTTTTTTGACTTTCCCCAACCCCCTGTCAGACCCTGGTGAGGGAACCCTGGGGAATGGATACCTGGTTATAGGGGCTTGGCCCGCCTACCATATATCTAAGTGTGGGTACTCTAGCTTCATCTGGAAAAAAAGTTAGGCAAAATTTTTTACGCTTTTTGGTGATGTGACCTTTTTTTGACATTCCTCACCCCTGTCAGACCCAGGGGAGGACACTGGGACTGGATTATATGGTTGGTAGGGGCTTTTGTCCCCTACAATATAACTAGTTCGGCTACTCTAGCTCACTGGAAAAAAATATGGCAAATGTTTACCTTTTTTGTAATCCAGACACACAACCATACGTACACCATCCGTACACCATCCATCCCACATTGCCATTTCATAAGCCGTATTGCTGTGCACTCCTTCCGCATCCATCAAAAATTGACCTTTGATCTTGAAATAAGATCGTTCTCCTACAATCTTGATGTAGATCTCTTATGAGGGGTCATATGTGATTTGATGTGGGGAAAACCTGCCCACATGTCTCACAGGATAAGAGTTTTGGAACACTAAAGAAATAGCTTGAAAATCTGTTTATTGTACTTTTTTTTTGTCGAGTGTAAAGGCGTAACTTTGATGTGTGTATCAAAAGAAATAAGTAAACAGTTTGGAAACTTAATATTTCAACTCTTCAGTGATAGTAAAACTCAAAATATAAATTTTCCACCCATGGTGGCGGGTTTTTTTCCAGATGCTCGAAAAAAAACATATATCCAGGACAAGTTTTCATAATCCTAGCACTTACCGTTTCTTGAGATAATCACATGCAAACGACCACGTATGAAGTTAAGCCGTCATGCGTACACTGTATGTGAGAAATGAGCAATTTCTTAACTTTTGTTTTGGCCAACAGCTCAATCCCAACAGCAGAAAAAGCCACCCCCTCCCTTAAAACACCACCTACTGGGCACCTTTAAAAACAGGCATACTTTGATGTAGGTCAGGTCATCCAGACAAAACACTCGTTTTGATTGACCACATAATTTTGCATTTATGTTAAATGATTGCATGTTTATCATTTGTTCAGATTTATCCTTTTTTATAAGTATATTACAAACAGAACCGCATGGAATCGGTAACCGTCACTTTCAAAAGTGTGAAAACTCACGTAGAAAGGGAGTAATTAAACCTTACTCAAATTTTTTACATTTAATATACTACACATCACAATTGTAATTGAGATATCCAAAACTTTAACAAATTATAACAACATAGGCATGCAAGGGGTTGTGACCATTAGCGACCCTGGGGCACCAGTGACCTGAGGAATTCACAGACTGTAACGAATAAACTGCAGAATGATGCAGTTTATTCCGTACAAGTCTGATGAATTCATCAGGGGTCACTAGTGACTCCAGGGTCCTAATTGTCACCCAACCCGCATGCAAGCATGGTCAAATATAATGTTATCAATTTTCGGGTGTTTCCGTAACCTGACCAGCTGACACACTTTATGAATTCGGACCATTCACTGAATGCAAGCCCAGTTTTCTTCTGTTATGTTTGCCAATTCATAGTGTGTCGGAGAGGTGGGTCGGTTACTGTAATACTCCCATCATTTTTCTCCTGCCCTTACTCCCCTGAATTAGAAACAATTCGGTGAGGAAGAAACTGTAGCCCTCTTAAAACCTGAGCACATCTTCTGGGTGCTTGACCATTAAATCCCTATTAACGAACAAATGTCTTTCGCTCTGAAGTAAGAAACAAATAGTGCTACATGTCAACCTAAAGAATAGTAGAAAGAAAGTTAATTTGGATTGTGTACAGATTTACTTTCCTCTCATTGTACATGATTCCTTGTATTTAACAACTCAAGGCTCAATTTTGACGTTTGCTTGGTGTGGATTCACAAGCGTTGTGTGAAGGAACATCTGTCACTTTCTCCTAAACCAAAATCTCTATTGCTGCCCAACTGTTCCAGGTGCTTTAATTAAAAAGACAAACGCCAGTAGGTCGTCATTGGTTCAAAAAATTAAGATTTTTGATATTGGGTTAAAATTAAAAAGGTATGTTTTCTTATTACAAACTGGTGGCGCTGAAAGAATCAACCCCACCGTTAAAGGTGATTTTTGAATTTGTATGTTGATGATAACGGACGAGGAGGAGGGAGGAGACCGAGGTCACCTGTGTGATCACAGAAACACTTGACCAAAGCACATTAAAGCATCTGCACAAATCCCCCTAAATGGTTGTTGGGTTGTGTCACTGTATTGTTGCAAATCTCTTTTAATTCTTTTTTGATGAGTTGCTGGGTTGGAAAGAGAAAGCCCGTAGGCAGGCAGTCTCAAACTCACCATGTGTGACATCCAACATGGATAAACCAAATTTATAAAATACTTATTATTTTTAGGTATAAGTCTTCTTTCGTGTGTTATTGTTTGCATTTTTAAATTGATCTTTTGGTTTTAACCCAAAACCCTCAAGGCATCAACATCTTACGAATGTTGCTGATTACGCAAAACCACAAGCTGCATAATAGTTGCATTTGCTTGACTGTGTTTTAAGCAAACGACCCCCAGCTCCTCTTCAAATTGGCATGTAAAGTGACAATTTTCTCACCAAGGGATTACTTGCATTACTGTATAGCCAAAATTTTTGTAAGTTTTATGTCGCACTTTTGCGATTATACTTGGACTACCACCAAATAGGCGGGAATTTTTGGTTGTTTTATTTCGTTCCCGACGCGTAAAAGTAACCAATGTACTCGAGCGTTGTGCACAGAACGCGCTATAGCCACACATAATTCAACACTGCGTCTCTTGAGTTGGTCTGGCACCTACATTAGTCCTTATCAGTTCGCACTTTTAGGAGGCTGCCTATTTGGTGACGGTAATCAAAGTCTAAATCAAAAGCATGCACGAACGAGTATTTGACAATGGAGTTTAAAGTGTAACTGTTCTATAACTAAAAAATTAAACCACAAAATGTTATTGATATGTAAGATATGACAGGTATTATTAGGCGCCTTTCCAAAAAGATCAAAGCGCCTTACAAAATTGCAAACATATAAACTTACATACAAATTAAATGCAATAAATTTACTAAGGTACTTACTACATAAATAGAAAATATACAATATATACATGGTTTAGAGGGAAAATAGTGCAACTATTTTCCCTCGGTACTGGCCACAGGCCCACCACCCCGAACCCGAAGGGTGAGGGGTGGTAGGCCCTGTAGCAAGTTACGAGGGAAAATAGTTGCACTATTTCCCCGACATCGCATTGAGGTATTGTTTTATTACACCTTATAAATAGTTAGTTTTGAGATAATGGGAATAAGGAATTTTAACCATATTCGGTTGGACTGTACATGGCTTTTAAAAATCGCCATCCCGTTTACGAAACCTCATGCATAATATGAAAGTGCGCTCCTCTCCCCAACACTCGTCCAAGTCGGCACAATTAAGCACTCAGCTTTCCACAATGAGAACTTCCTTTTTCCGGACAGTAGTCTGAAAAAACGGTTCCACAGCCTTCCGGATGAAAAATCGCGTGTTTGTGCATCTTTAGTTTGTATTTTCGTCGCTGTCCAAGACGCTGCCCACTGATCTTTACCCACCGACTATGGCGGCGGCCATTTTGTGTTGTTGGTGTTAACAACGGAGTAAGTTCCTTCTTTCTAAGAGAATCGTAATACTGACAATGCATGACAAAATGCTTAACATAGATACCTTTTGCCTCTGGGTACGAGGATATAGGGAAAGTAGTAAAAAAATAACCGATGGAAAATAGCTCAAATTCACTGATAGAAGCTAAATTTATCATCCCTGTGGTCCGGTGCAAATCTTGACCAATGAAATGGAGAGCACTTATGCCTAATTATTCCCTCCATCGCATATTTATAAGGTTGTTTGTAATAATAAAAACTACTGCACTAGCAGGAAAAGTGTTGAAAAAACCTCATTAGCTTACAAATAATATCTAGTAAACACACAAGTAGCAAAATATTCAAAATATAATTAAAAAACTGATAACATTTTGATCTTACAAAGACAATAAAATAGATTTAAAGGCAATGATCTCAATAAAAGCTAGGAGTGATAAAAAACTCTGAGGAACTAAACTGAGAATGGGGAAATAGGTGGGTCTTCCAATGTTCTTTAAAAAGATTTGACATCGAATGCCACACGGATAGATAGTGGTAGAACATTCCATAGACTTGGGCCTAAATATGTGAAGGCTGAATCAGCACTGCACGTTAGTCAATGGCACAACAAGGCGGGTCTGTCGCTGGATGATCTAAGGCCACCTCTACCACAGACATACGATGTCAACATTCAAAAAGGTAAGCAGGCCCTAATCTGTTAACACAATATTGTACCATTCAAGATCTTCCCCTATCCTCGCTGAACCGTGCACCCAATGAAGTTCCAACGCAGAAGTGGCGCAGCATTTGTACATCTATCCAGACAGAACACGCGGCCGCGCACGCGATTTTGAAGTGTTCGGCAGCCGCCGAAGTTATATTGATATATGCCACCCACAGAGAGTTGGCAATAATCCTAGCCCGAGACCGGAACCAAACACTCACTGGCATGTGCACAATTTATCTCTCTATGATCAATAAAACGTCGGATACGACTAAGTTTCCGCAGATGGAAATTGACAATACGGCAATGGAACAACTGACCCTGAATGATCATTTTAAAATGAGGGTCAAAAGTTAACACCTAAATTCTTTATGGAAGCAGAAAATCAACCGTGATTCACCGACTCCCGGTCCTATGTCAGACAACCTCGACCTCCGGGGAGAGATGAGGAACACTCTGTTTTGAATCATTTAACTTTATTTGTTTGCCAATCATCTCCTCTCACCTCGGCAATACAACTTGTAAGTCTACTCCTGAGCCCGATCAAAATCACCAGACACTTGGGTCAAACTCACATAAAATTTAGTGTCGTCAAGCATAAACATGATAGCGATTTGAAATCGACGAGAATAGCGTTGTACAGGGCTTTGAATAGAGCGTGAAGATCGATGGACCTCACCTGATCCATGAGGCACGCCATATTTCATTAGGGGTGATTTGAAGAAAATCTCCAAGAACGACAAACCTCTGCTAGAACTATTAGTACAATGTATGATTGAAACCAATTTAAAGACAGAGCCATTGCATACCATACTCCACTTTTGAGCCTATCAACAGAATACTTGTGATCAATGGTATCAAAAAAAAGGGGCTGCTGACAATACTAATAAAACGACATACAATTTTTACCATAACCGGTGACCAGTTCTTGAAGTGTCACTTTTCACCTTTATAAGGTGAAGGGCTGTTTCAGTACTGTGGGCAGGTTTATGATACGCAACTGAAATTATCAGTAAAGGTCCTTTGAATGCAGATCTTCATTCAGTCTTGAAACGCCGAATTCTCAAGGATCTTGGCCAATGGGTCGGAATTTCGAAACCGTACGTGATAATTTTTCAAGATGGTTGCCATCAAGATGGGTCCAAACTCAACGCAGATGCAGTAAAGCATGGACGACTTTAGCAAAACAATATCATGTGGGCCCCTCAAACAGAGGGCAGATTTTCAATGTGTAATGGTCAATTGAGAACCACTGTGCTATACGGTATGTACCCAGTACTGGAAATCCCCCCTGGTACTCACCAAATTACGTATGGGAATGTGCCAGCAATTCAATGTGGTGCATGTAGAAAGACCCTTGCCAGGGCAACATGAGGCCTCATGCTAACTTTTGTTTGAAACCACTGATCACTTGATCATACCAAATCCAATGGCATATCATAATCCGTAACAGGTGCATGAGCCAAGAGGCTGAACCAGTAACAAAAGACTACTTAACATGCATTACTCACAAAAATGGGTCTCATTTCTACCTTGTATAATATGAATGGCTCCCTCTTTTATGCCAATTTGGTACAGAGAGGGTCAACTTTTCAAATTTTCTAAAGATTGTTGGAAAATTACTAGGGCCACTTTCCTCAATCTGGAGCCAAAATTTCCCAAATTTGCTAAAACAGTTGAATATTTTTGATACCAAAAGTGGCAGATTTGTGTGGGTGGAATTTGGCCCAAAATCTGAATCTCAATATAGCTACATGTATGGGTCCCCATTTTTGGCAAAAGAAAAATATACAGATATGATGCGGATGCCCCTACTTTCAGATTCACAGAAACATATCTCTACACAGGCCCAAACTAATGACAAGTGCATTAAAGTGACAGGAGGAGATTTTTTAGGATACGAATTTCTCTCAGATTTCACTGGATCGGTTGTAGACCACCTACCGAGAACGTTTTGAAGGTTTATTGGACAAACAGGTGCAAAAGAAAACCGCAAACCTTGTTTTGAACTTGCCTGCTTTCGTAATCGTTCCCCATAGAAAGCCATGCTTTGACTTTCTGTCGTGCACGACAGAAACTACTAAATCATCATCTTATTACATAAAGACGGCGTATTCGGCTTATTCACTTCAGGTGTGATCTAATATATTGGTAAGCATTTCAAATATGTAAAAAAACAGGGTTCAACAAAAATTGGGGCGCTTCTTTCTGGAAATCTCATGTCTCTTTAAACAGGACAAAGCATCAGAATTTGGCGTAACTGCCTGTGCGATGCTCCTCCTCCTTAAAAGATTCTTACCTTTTATTGATTAGTTTCCTGAAATCTACAAAGTTTTCTTTAAGCACCAGGTTTTTGTGGAGATATTCACACATCTTTGCTCCCGTATAGGTGAAATTGGGTCCCAACACCGACTGAAATTTTAAACCAATCCATATAAAGTGGCATTATTTATTTAGTTATAATAGAAAAGTTCACATTTTACTATATTTATTTATTTTTTTAATGTTTTAAGGAGATGCTCACCTCTGCCCCCTAATAATGAAACTGAACGTTTACCAAACAATCAGCATTATTTTTGAGCAAATAACATTATTACAAAGATGACCAACATTTGTTTCCATTCCTTTGACAAAACAAAAAACTTCCTTTCTGTTCCTTGTTGTTACAGGATTGTGTACAAATATTTCTTAATACATTGCAGTTTGTTACAGTGCTTAGCTAAGACAAAGACAAACTACATCCAGACTAATCTAATTCAAAGTTAAAGAAATGAATGACACTTATAAAAAGGAAAGATGAGAAACTGTGTAAAATAGAGTAGATTAGCAGTATGGGTTGGTATGTGGAAAGAAATGAAAGCATATTCTGCACGAAAGGAACAAAACATGGCTGCCATCTTGCCAAAGAGTCTGTGCTTACATCTAAAATTGATTTTGACTCACTGCATATAATAGATACCTCAATTGGGCAAATCATAGCAATTTCAAATGCCTTTTATTTCATATCATTAGCTCTTAGAAAAATGTGATGAAATAAAAGGCATTTGAAAATTGCTTTGATGAGGTCTTATTAACACTGTTTTTTAAAATTGATAAGATATCCCTGAATGCAATGTTTCTAGACATGCTTTATTCCATAGAAAAGCTTAACTATCATCCCGTACAACATAATCCTCAGATCAAAAAAATTAATGATGCTGTGACAAAACTAATATCAATTTGGAAACAACACAATAGTTCAGAGAGAACTTCATTGCCGTACAGTTGAGTATATACACAATTTTTTTGCTGATGAAAATGATTTAAATTAGGGTCTGTTAAGAATAGGAATCTGTCGGGTGCCACCTGGACATCCTTGGCATTTTAAGAAATCCCAAAGATGGCGTCCGACATAAATGATATTATATATTCAACCCTATATTAGCAAAATATGGAGTACTAGATATAATATAGGATCCAATGAACACGGTGTATGGCACTTGTAACATTAAGTCATACTTCAAATTTCAACAAATGGAAGCCAAATCCAATAATTTTAAAATTGGCCCTATAACAAAGCAAAATACCTGCGATTAAAATAGATGTGAAGTACCAGGTTGTTGTTGTTAGACAAAATAAATGTATTTCTGATACTTTTAAAATTGTATTGACATCAATCAATATGGCAAGCCAAAAACAGTAAAATCTCAAAAAATACTTGGACACAAACTTGTAAGTATTAAAGCCTTCAAATCGAAATCAAGGTGTCAATGACATTAGAAGTGTACCTTTGATCTTAACCAATGTTACAAAAATACATTTCCATTTGTTTCAATGTGCCAAAGCGAAATATAAAACCAATTTATAGACAAAGTTGTCAAAAATACCATAGGAATTACATTTTTACATATATTGAGCACTCATTTTTAAAATTTGCCACATTTGTTACTTTACGGATGACTGGTTACAACTTGGTATGATATAGGGTTACATTTCTAAGGTTGTTTTCATTGACACAATAATTTATACTTGAAGGTAATATTAGAAATTTGTTGTCAAGTGTTTTGAAGTATTCACGTTTTGGCTGCCATATGATTGCGTCGTTGTTACAAATTTTAAAAGGATACATAATATTAGTGTGGGATTGTGTGTATTCCCGTTGGATTTCATGCTAAAATTGATTTTGTTGCCTGTTTGGGTTTCATAGGACCTAAAACTGTCAGAAAATGATGGGCGTGCAAATTTTCCCACTGATGCCCCCTTCTTCACGGCAAATGTTAGTACAGTGAGTGAAAATTTAAAATCAAGTCAATTTTGTTTAATGTACACTAACACGTTCGTCTCGTCATAAGGCTAGAAAAAGTATATATTGCCTAGGTTCCAACCCTTAGTTAAAAGCGGTTATAGCCCCATAAATGGTTCAAGGTCACCCTGGGATAAAATGCTCCGATGTTGTTGGAATTGGTGTCAAATGATTCCTTTTGTCCTACTGAAACCAGAAAATGCATGTTAATGATCTTTTGATACACACAATGCGGACATCCAGGGAAATTTATGGTGACCCCCATAGACATATAGGACCTGCGACATTTTGCTCTATGTAATTAGCACCCCCCCCAAATGTCACACACTGTAAAAAATAATTACATTTTGGGATCCTGTGAGACATACAAACCCCCAACTTATCACCAGTTTCAAACAAATATGAAGCATTGGGTAAATTTTACCCCAGGATGACCTGCCTGAACCATTATGGGGCTGTAGCGCTTTAACTAATGGTCGAAACCTAGACAAAATATTACTTTTTCTAATCATTATCAGGAGCGAAACATGTTAATGTACATTAAAAAACAATTTGACTCGATTTTAAATTTTCCCCTTGTAGTACATCCACTTGAGGAAGGGGGCAGCAGTCGAAAATTTGCACCCCATCTTTTCTGACTGTTTGGTCCTTATTGAATGAAAACAGCCCAGGAAGAACCAGAAAATCAACTTTAGCACCAAAATACTACGGGAACTGTTTCATTGACATTACCAACCCACACTAATACATTTAGTGTGTCTAACAATACAAATCTAAGTACTTCATGTTTATTTTTATAAAGGGTAGGTAGTTTGCTGGTTATCGGGAATATTTTAAATTATAGATTTGGCTTCCATTTTGAATTTGAAAGTATGACTTAATGTTACAAGTGCCATACACTTGTTCATTGGATCATTAGTATATCTCGTAACTCCATTAGTTGATAATACAGGGTTGAATATATAATTATCATAAGGCGACGGCATCTTGGATTTCTCAAAAGGCCCAAGGATGCCAAGGTGGCACCCGATGGATTCATTCTACCAAACCCTATCTTCATTCAGCAAAAACAATTGTTTGTATCTGTATATACTTCAACTTTACGTCAGGACAATAACTTGGGCCCCATATATCCCGACTAACAAAATTTTTTGTCAAAAAAATATTTCAATTTTCCATTCCCCATAAAAAATATTGTAACCATCAACCAAAAACAGCTTACAAACTGGACCCAAGCTACTTCTCTCAATACTACCTCACGGCACAAACACACACTCTCTAACAACTCACTCACCCACTCACTAACGCACTACGCGTCACGCATACACGCACTCACACACGGGCTCAGTCATTCACGACACCACACACACACATTCACTCACTCCACTCTTCACTCTAATCACTCACTCACTTTTTCTTGTTCTCTTTCTACCTTCTCTTTCTCCCTCTCTCTTTTCTCATTGAATTCTTACTTCTTTCTACACATTGACTTTCCAGACAATAGACATCTTCGGTAATATAGTTGGGAAAGGGAAATCCTAATTTTGTGACTTTTTCCAAGATATGCCATTTGTTCAAATTGGCTGCATCAATCACTCTTTCAATGCAGTCATTTTTCTACATAAGTGTACTGATTCAAAGACAATTCCGCTACATCTTCTAATTGCCTCGGCTCTGTTAAACTAGAATTGAGTGCTTCCACAAGGGACTTCATGTACTCCTCATAGTTCCCTGGGTTAATCGACATATTGTAGATTGTGTCTTCAACAAACTGGATGTGGTCATAAGGAGTGCCAGGTTGCGCACCTTGCTGCAAAGAACAAAATGCAAAACACACACAATATCATTAAAGGGGATGGCCTGATTTAAGTCTATAAAGTTTACATCTTAAGAGAATGTCCTTTACCCCAAAACCCCACCTGTAACGTTTGGGGCCGATATTTCAATCTGTTTTGATGTGAAAGCTAAAAACATGATTTTGTAAGCCCATAGAGTACTGTGCAAAATTAATATTGGTCGACTAAAATGGAGCACATTTTTGTTCATAACGCCGAACCAAACATCCTTTATAAATTTAGCCCTATGGTTTCACAGGGTAAATGAAAAAAATAGTACCATTCTTGAGATACCAAATTTGGACCACTTCTGGTAAAATTTGGTGTTCTATTTACAAGGCTATTGGTGATCGGGACATGCCCCTTTAACAAAAACAATTAAATTTATTTAGCCCTCACTGCTGTTTGAACCCATGAAAATTGTCTGTTGACAATTATAGCAGAGGTGACACAATTTTGACAACTGGTATAAGTAGGGACATGCAAGAGCTATTACCCCTGTAAAAAGCAGAAAAATCTGTTGCACGAATCTTGCCATATAGGCCTACAAAGATCATGATTTTCATGTTATAAAGCCCTCTGTATGCCCATTCTCTATATAGAAATGTGTAAAACTAGATTTTAAAGAAAAATCATATTTGCCCGCAATAAAGTTTCCTAAAAATATTTCCACAAGATGTAGCTAGTGTCTAAATCTGTTGTCAAATCAGTGTTGCTATTGCTATTTTTGTTTTATTCTGGTTTTGTCATAATAAATGAAACTTTCAAACAGCTGGAACCCCAATTGCCTTCCCGTTTCTACCACATGTCCAAGGAGAAAAAGGGAGGAAAAGAAGAGAAGATAAAAGGTGCAAGGTTCAAATCAGATTTGAACCTGGGAACCGTAATATAAAATTCTTCAGGAAACAAATTATTCTTTATTTATGGCCTAACACCAACAAATACCATAACCCTAAGGCCAAAATAAATACATGTAGAAATCTAGAGGGTGCAAAGATAGCAATATATTAATTTTTATGATTTTTCCAATGCTCTGGATCATCAAATCGCTGCTTATCCCTTCAACTCACCTCTGTTCCGGTTGACCACGATGGCGCTGTTACTCCAGAGGACCATGTAGGAGGCGCATCTCCATATGCTTGTGGATGTGGTTGATATGATACTGGATTTTTCGCAGATGCCGACCACAGTTTTCCTGGTACAAACTCCTTGGCATTTGCAGACAGCTTGAAGGCAGCCATCTTCAAAGATCCTAGAAATGGATGAGGGTCTGTCTACTTGTGTTGCATCGGCATGAAAGAATTACACAGCCGGTAATTAAAGAAGAATCCTCAACAGTATGATTATGACAAATTAGCTATTAGTATTCATTAACATGTAAATATCGGATGCAAAACTAAAGAGAACCAGAAGTCATTGCAGTCTAGAGCTTACTACCATACCAAGTTTACCGTTTACGGGTGTTGCCAATTTTGTAGATTAAAATTTGATCATCATCATGACAGAAAGCCACAATATGGGACCAGAAAGAAAACCTACCACAAGGGGGGGGGAAAAAATTCTCTTATGGTTAAAGTTAACTAGTTTAACTTTTCAATAGGCACCCCTACTTTAATTTTAAGGTGAAAAAATATAACTTATTCCGTTTAATTATTTCCACGATACGTTATTAGTTTGAGAATATCATTGGAGTATATAGGAAATATGTAACATTTTAGTGTAATATGAAAAATAGAACAACAAGTATTGCAGAATTGGTCTACTATGGCTTGTAATACCACAAATAGCGCAGGTTTACCCATGGTAAAAGTCATTAATTGATAATATACATGTATTACCAATTTACTGTGTAAACCACAACAAACAATACTTAGCTATGTGACATTGTCAAGGACGGATACATGCGAAATGAATGGTAAATTCATCCTCGCCGGGCCTGTGTAACTTTAACCATATTATCGATAGTGCCACAGTGGAAAACTGTCATATTTTGGTATCTGAAAGATGCAACAATAGATCATAACATTAGCAACCATTGCCACAAAAGAATCTTAAACTTTAGCAGGGCACATCCATCCAAATTATGTCAAGATTAAAGCAAACTGTCAGTCAATCAAAATTATTAGTACGTTGGCGTAAATCGACGACGACATTGATAGAGCCATGCAGCGCTCGCGCTAGGGATTTTATTTGTGTAGCAATTATTGCAAACAGCTCTTGCTTTGATCTATTGATAGTGCAACGTTATGGGGAAAAATTGTACACAATAGTAAAATTCCATAGCCAAATGGCAGATGTGTAGCAAACTGCTAAGCGATACAAGCTATCGCGAGCACTGGCGCCATGCATGTACCCCTGCGACCAACATTGTGCACGCGTAATCTCTACAGTATGTGTTTCCATGCTGATCACATCTATCGTGACAACAAACATCACCATTAGCTTGAATTTCTACAACCAACACGCTCAGGTTTGCGTGGCCCATAGACTGCCACATTCTGTGCTATTTGTTCCTTGTACTATTATTGACGGACTGATGTAGGTTAGATTATAAAAGGAAACATTCCTTATTCAATTTCGCACTCCGTCACATGACGACACCATCCATGATGGAAATTGAGACTGTTGATCGATCTCGGGACTGGCTCTTTGTTTCCCGGCGAGATTTGAAAAATGCTATTGTTATTTTGCAAAGGTATTGACGATTTTAACTAGCAAAAAAAAAAAAATATCTTATTTATGCATACCAAAACATGATTTTTTCAATATTTTTTTTGTTGTTAAGTTTCCAAATTGATTGTCCCTTTATCAGCAATAATAAAGCAACTGAAAACCTTGAAGTTATCCCAAGTGGCTAATAATATTGCTATTTTTACATGGCTACATGACGGATTACATAACAATATCACTGTCTGTTTGTCGCCCCCCAGAAAACCAGTGTTATGACTCTTTGCCCCCCAAAATTATGTAATCATGGACGCAATATGTATAAACATATATGTGATAACAAGATGGAATTCCTTTAAAAATATGCTTGAGATAGCATTTTTAGAAACATCATTTTGAATGGTAGATTTTTTTCGTTAAAATGACGGAAATATTAAAGTAATGTTTTATGAAAAATAGTCAAAGGTTTGATACCCATTCAAATTACTTCAATATGTGATAAAGCAGATTAACACAGTAATTAGGGAATTCATAATTTAATCAGCAAAAGACAATACTTTTTAAAAAAAATTGCTAATGTTATGGTAACCATTATTTTGCTTTCTTCTGTCATATCACGACATCCATCCAAACCTCCATCCATCACGGACAATGTTTGTTCCTACTCTTGTTGGCGTCAAATAAAATGGTGTACGCCTGCACGAAAACACTTTTACCGGACACTCAACAATATGTATGAAGGAGTCTCAGGTTTACCCGCCGGTACCCTACTCCATTGATTGCGATACACACGCTAAAGAATCCTCAAATTACCACAAGGCGAGGCACGACGTGCTAATTACTACGTCACACCATGCTTGATCTATTCCAACCAATTACTCATGGGGATTGTGCATGTACAATCAGGAGAAGAACAATGCGCTGTGACACGAGGTTCCGAAGCTCGTGTGAAGTGAATGAGGAATAGGAAATATCGAAACTAGCAAAAAACGGTATAATTGAATCATGTCATAGATGGGAAATGTTTTGAAGAGTGTGGTTTTGCCTTGTAGCATATTGACTGTCCTTGTACTAAGCCGATGTCAGAACTAAACCACGGACTTTTTCTGCTAATATGGCTTCGATGTATTGCACACAAAGTGTACTAAGGGTCTACGAAATGATTATGAGCAACTGGAATTAATGTGTTTTGCAATTTGGCACAGGACTGGCTTTGTGTGCTTTGGTATAGCGCTATACAAGGGCCCCAACTAAGGTAATTATATTACGCAGTGGGCGCGCTTTTCAATATGATCTAACGATGTTGTAAAGAAGTTTGTTTGTGCCATGTACAGGTTTTCTTGAGAATACAGTGATTTAAAATAATTGACTTCACTTATTCAAATCAAAATGCTAGGCACACTCTATACAACCGCCAGAGAAGGGGTAGGCCTATTCACCAAGGTCAGGCCAAAATTTACAATTAGCTTTTGTATATTTCCTAGATGACATTTTGGAAATATACAATGTGCCAATGTGCTGTCAAGCTCATTTGCATATTGTCGGAAAATGTCACGATTCACTAATGGAAGAGGTGAGCTATAGAGGGTTATAGTTTCAAATCATTTTGAACACAGGATAAATTGATTACTTTTTTGACACTGATCCCATTTTTTAGAAAAAAAAATGAAAAAGCAGGGTGCCCCCCCCCCCCACAAAAATCCAAAATGGCTGCCAAATTGTCAAAAATTCATTTTAGGACCATAACTCAATTATTTTTTGTACAATTTACTTGATTTTGATGGCAATACCCATGTTTTTGGGTATTAGGAATCATTCTATGCAACTTTCGTTTTACCATAGCCGTTTGTTTACGCGATATTGCAGTTTTAGCTCAAATGTTGATTTTGACATTCCAAAAATTGAGAAGGGTTTTATTTTTATCACTTCATGACAATTTGACTTGGATGCTTTTTGCTGTTTTCAAACTGTAAGCTTTTTAATGTCGAAATAAAAATTCCCTCCACTGAAATCCACACATGAAAGTTTATTCAACCCTGTACATGTACATTCCAATGGGAATATTTTCATTGATGTTTCAATTATTGCCTTGGAAAATGTACAGTGTTAACAGCTGCAATCTTCAAGAAATGATGAAACAACAATTCTGATGATGGCCCGTGAAAACTTTTCATAGGATGCAAACATTTTGGCAAAGCACCCTCGCAGTCCAATTTTGAGCTAAATCTGCATTGGTATCTCTAAACGAAAAGACATGAGAAGTAAAATGATTCCCTAAATGCATTGGTAATTGCCACCAAAAAAGGTAATTAAACAAAAGCTTATTATATTGAGCTATGGTCAAAATGACAAAATATGATTTTTAAGAATTTGGCGGCCATTTTCATTTTGGATTTTTTTGGGGGGCACCCTGGTTTTTGCACTTTTTTCTTCAAAAATGGGATCATTAAAGTTATCAATTTATCCTGTGTTCAAAGTGATCCAAAAAAAATCTGATTTCTTCAAGTCCAAAATAACCAATGCAAACAGTAAAGATCTTTTTAGTACTGTTAACGGTTTACTTAATAGAACTGGTAAATGTCTTCCTGTTCATGAATCTGCATCCAATCTTGCTGGTAAATTTGCCAGCTTCTTTAAATCAAAAATGGGTAAGATTAGTGCAGAATTAGATGTTGACAAGGGAAATGGCAATGACGGTATGGTTCATGATAGTGGTCCAACAACAGATCCATTGATATGTTTCACTCCCGCATTAACTGATGAGGTTGAGACGGTCTTAAACAAGCTTTCTAATAAAACTTGTAATCTTGACCCGCTTCCCACATGGGTTCTGAAACAAAACATTTCTGTTGTTTCTCCAGTCGTGACTCAGATTGTCAACGCATCTCTGCAAAATGGTATTTTTTCTGACGCCTTCAAAAAGGCAGTAATCGTACACCTGTATTGAAAAAACAGATCTCTGGGATTCAATATTTAAAACGAGAGCATCAAAGGATGCTGTGGCCTTATACTCAGAAGGTGTGGCGTGAGTTGGTGCAATGAGGGAAACAACCAATTAAGTGACAATTCCATATCCTAACGTCCCTTAAGAACTGCATTTTTTTTTTTTTTCCACTTTTCAAAAATCACGAGCGGACCCCTTTTGTTTTGGGGGAAATTGCCCCTAGATCACCAAGAAAAATAACGCTACCCAACAAAACACCTTTTTTGGCGGTGACGTCAGGCATGTAGTCTTTTTTTCTTCTGAAATAGGATGTTTTGGATATAGGCCTAATAGCCAGTGAAATGTGTTCATGTGTTAAGGCCAAACAAAAATCAAGTTTGTTCCCAGTAGTAGTCCAAAAACCTAAATGTAAATGCACTTTTTGTGGGCCGCCAGGCCTATCGCTGGCCGGACCACTAGCAATCCGTTGTGCGTGTGTTATGTGTGTGTCACAAATTGTTAATTTTTTAACATTGACCTCATGAAAGTTTAACTTCAATTGACCACTGCTGTCCATAGGTGCACAATGGGCTCCGTCATAAATGTGATAGGTCAAAGGCATGTTGAAAGGTCAACTGTCATGTGAGGTCAAGTTGAAAATGGGCTAAAAAATGTAAAATTCATCTAAATTGAAAACTTGCAAGTTCAATTGGAACCCAATTTAATTTTTTGTCATAGGTTGGCACCATGGCGATCGCCTCATATGTTTGATGAGTCAAAGTCTGCCGGGTCAAGTCACGGGCGCCCACAGCTTATATTTCTTTGAATAAAGCGAGCGCGAAAGCCGAAACCGCGACATTCTAGTTATTTTCACTTTTTAAAAAAAAAATTGCAAAGGTCTTCCCAGAAATTTTTTTTTTTTTGCCAAATGTGAGACAAACATGGCAGTTCAAGACAGTTGCAAACATACTTGATTGTCCAATATTAGTTTATAAAACAAAAATATTTATTTTGGATCCCTTGGATATCTTAATAAAATTGAAACATTCTATCATCTGTTTTGTCTTAACCATGAAATCTCCTCCGTAAATAGAAATAAAAACAACAAAATACAGTAAAATGGCTCCAAATTAAATGCATGTGGCCTACTAACTATACTACTGGCAAACAAACTTGAATCCCCTGCTGACCGCGCCACTATTCATCAACCACTTGGCTCCACCAGCCATCACCTCACCCATTGGGATCTGTATTCATCAATACCTACTACCCCGCCCATCAACCATCAACTCCACCACATCATGGAATACTGACTTTGTCCTTGTCAACCACTGATTTCAGTATGCATCAACCAGTGGGCAGCAAAACGCTACAAAAAACTAATTATAGGTTTAAAAAAAACCTAATGTTTTGCACAATTTATTGCTTAAGGTACGGGGTATATCAGGGATTAAACCGTAAAATTTAGATGACATAGAGTATGAGGGACGGGCTTGTGTAATGCCCCAGGCCGGGAATTATTAACATAAATTATTTACAGTACTCATTAACGGCTGTTTCTCAACTTTATACCACTTTGAGAAAAATGAATTTTCTTCCATTTGACACTTCACAAACCAATTTTTCAATTTCCAGAAATTGTAGAAGTAAACTACAATCCTCCTTTTGACCTGATAAAATATGGCAAAATGGTCAATTTGATATTAAACCCTATCTATGTTATCAAGCTAAATTTGCCATTGACATCGACATTTCCCTTCCTGTCAGCCACCAACTCACCAACAAATCAAAACCCTTTAATAAAGGAAAACCTTCCCACCTTTCAACCAAGTATTATTCACTGAGCCTGTCAAACAAAAGTACTTACAAAATTTTGTCAGTACAGGGATCTCCTGCCATTTGGTCCTTTTTTTTTTCATTTTGGCCTTCTGGCTTCTTTATAACACGAATCCGCCCCTACTCACCATCCGCCATGACTGGGGTGCATCTTTTGCATTTCTCGTTAATACAACCGCGTTGACGTTGTACGTGTTACATGGAAATGAATACCTGGCCTAGGTACTTCAGGTCTGCTCCTCATGCACGAGTAAACTAAGCTAATTCTAGCTACTTGTTAGTAGTGATCTGGCGAGAAGTCCTCCATCCCGTGAATAGTAATTTTAAAACTTATCACAGATAGATTCCCCTTTTTAACAATGATCATTACATCATCTCATGCTAAACATAAATTACAATACTGACATCGGAATTCATCAACCCGAATTTATATCACTTCATATATAACTCTATGGGGGGTTTCCCTAGATTCTGCAATGATCTGATCTCACAGCATACACAAGTTGATCAGTTACTAATTTGAGCCATTCCTTGGGGAATTCCCCACTTCCCTATTGTGCAATCTAAACAGGTGCACTTAGCAAAAAAACCAAACTAGGGGTATTCCCCTTTTTCTCTCATCTTTTATAGTAAACAAAGTGCTTTCCCGAGAACTCTTTTCTCAATAAAATTGAGAAATAATTATTTTAAAATCAAAATTTTGAGGGTAATATACAATACGGATGTTGCTATTTTCCCCAATGTTTTGCATGCCATTTAATTTGAGTATAACAACACAAACATTTAATTTACACTCTTAGAAAGAACCAACAGTAACAGTTTCAACTTAGAGCCATTTATGGTCTCCTGGTCGAGGAGTTTTAATATACACTCTAGGGTTGTTTTTCGGTAGGATTTTTAACTTGTCGACAAACGTCAAATTTCAAGATCTGACGTCGACAAGGTTTCCGCCAACAAGTCTCAAAAGTAAACGATTTTACGTCACGAGGAGTTCGCCATGTTCATGTTGGCATTATAACGCCGCGATCACGCAACGTTTTACTCCTGTAAGCGCATGGGCCTATTGTTGTGAGTGAATGGAACAAAATTCAGCACCCTTAACACATCGCATGACCCCAGCCAGCAAAATAAGCTTTTAAATCGTCCAACCATATTGTCTTAAAAATGAGATGGACATGAGTTTTAACATTCAAATCTATTCTTATCCATTTTAACGTCAAAATCTGTAGCTTTTGAGCTGAAAAATAAGTGCCGCGTCCGTCCCTGTAACTTAAGTTGTTGATATTGCCACTCTTTTTTTCTTCCGGCGCATTCTTGACATTAATTCAGACTGGTTCCAATTATTGCCGAAAGTCGGCTCGGCTCATGAGTCAGTCGGGAGTCACATGCGACTTATTTTACGTCATAAGTAAAAGGGATTCCAAAGGGGTAGCGAGATTTCGCGATTGCTCGGCCATGTTCGAGTGAGTTCGGCTCACGTCATACGGGATTTCGCTTGTCCTTAGCACACATGCGCAGTGGTAACTGGGATTGTTTTGCAAAAAAAGATGGCAACGCCGACGCACGACTTAAACAGATAGCTGAAAAAAATATAGCAAATTGGTGAGGAAATCGTAAATATCGGTGATGTTTAAGCTTATATAAGGGTAATTATAACTAGATTTTCTCTACAATCAGGTCCATTCTCGATCGACAGCAAGAATAAATGCATGTCCTCGACAAATATTTGTCGACAAAGCCTTGTCGACAACACCCTAATACACGCTTAAAATAATTAAGCATGCTGGTGTCTTTTTCATTGTATAAAGTATTATAGAATTTAGATATCTCATAATTTCATCGAATAGCGGATATTCAATTTCCATACACTTTGCACAAATACCTAATTTAAAAGTGGGTCTATTTAATGAGGTTCTCAAAATGTTTGGTCAGAGACAGTAAGTGAGGCACGTATGGGGGCAGACACTGCCTTGCTGTTCGTAGAAATTGAACTTCTGGTTAACGGTTTTGGTTAGAGTAGCGGTATTTGGGACTATAAATTAAATTAATGTTTGAAGTCTTTTCCAGGCCGATGGCTTGTGTTGTGTTTTGGTGGGGAAGAAGGTGGCTTTTTGGATGAACTCTGATGCAAGTTTATTTCAATCAATGAGTACAACCAATCTTTAAAAAAAAGATGTCTTCAGAGCGACCTTTCACTCATTTTACATTTAAAGTAGGCCTACTTGTCCCGTAAGTCAATTTGGGTATGCGTCGATATAGTTAAACGTTTCCATTTGTTGTAATTTATATCAAGTTTAATGTTTACAAATGAAGTAGAATTGACTCAATTTTGGATTTACAAATTGAGCACCAAATGTATTTTTTTATGTTGTGTTCTACTGCGTATTAATAATGACAAGTTTAACAAATATTGGTAGTCAATTGTTCAACCACTATCCTTTTTAGCTCTTTTGGTGCAAAAATCAAGAAAAGATCAGGCCGTATCAATCTTGTCAATGGTTTATTGGCTGAGTTGAAAAAAATATTCGCAACCTTTCGGAGAATGTGTACAATGATAACTAATTAACAAGTAAAGAAATTAAATTAAGAAATATGGAATCACTACAAAAATCAATATAGGATACACCCCCAACTGTAATATTTGTGTGGGAATCCGTACATAAAGGCAGCGACATTTATTCAGTGGCATGGCAAAATGGTTTTTTTCTAGGAAATGTTGTGACACGGGAAATATGGTTATGTTGTAGAATTCAGTGTAAAATTACCTCAAAACACCGTAGGAAATGACTCCCTCGTAAACAATGGCAAATGACTTCTGAGCTTCACAATCAATTTTTCTTCATCTTCCCGAACAAGACTCCAACTTCAGGCTCCATATTTTGTTAATAATGTAGCAATGTTAGGCCTGCAGTGCCTTATGTTCTGTAATTCATAGAGCACATGTCCAATATTTCTGTATTATTCAAATTGAATTAAAAAAAAAAAAAAAAAAAAAAAAAAAAAATCGCCAATTTCAGTTATATAGTGAGTATAATTGGTAATACCAGCAAATGTATTCGCTTTTACATTAAATGTGGGTTAAAAATCTTCATTGCGACGTTGATCGACTGAAACCTAGGGCAGTATTCCAGAAGAAAAGTTGTAGCGCGGTTTAAACGCTAAACGAACGTTGATATGTGAGATAAACATATCGCTAAAATAAAACGCAATTCCAGAAGGAGTTTAGAGTTTAAAGTTAAACGTAAGTTTAACTTCGCAAAAAATGCGTCGAAATTCTAAACTAGGTAAGGGGCTAGTTTAAGTGTTTTAGTGTGTGTTTGCGTCAAGTTGCACAGCTTATACCCGTCAATTGACAACGCTGTGGTTGTATATCATTCTGCCCAGTTTGTTGTATCACCTTAACGATACGGAAAGGCCATGATACACTTTTGTGCGCTCAACCATTTAAAACACAAAAGGCCTTTTATACACCTCCCAAAGTTAGCGTCGTTAAATAACGACGATGTTACTCGTGATTAAAGCTTCGTTTAACCAAGGAATGGTTAAAAAATATTACGCAGTTGCTTAAACGCAATTTTAATTCGGCGGATTTAAGCTAAAACGCGTTTAGCTAAACAACTTTCTGGAATACGGGCCTTTAATGTTTGGATTATTCAATATTTAATATCTTTTTACAGGAACAAACCGGATTTTTAAAATTTAGTTTAACTATTTGAAGAGTTCTTCCAACAATGTGGAATAATTAGGTCAATTTGTTAAAAGGGATTACGTTTGTATAAGCCCTTATCTTGGACTCGGGGTTCCGGACTGGGACCGTGATGACGTGACAAGCGGACAAAGATAACAAGATTTTTTCAGGCATCATTCCATTATTTCTGTAATATTTCATATAGATTAGACACGTACACTCTAAAAAATTTATAGTCAAAATGACAACAATCTTGTCCAAGGGACACTTAACCCTAACCCGGCGGGTCGTTTTGCCGGGCCGACGGCCCCAAAGATCAACGAAAGGCAATATTATTTTTATTTTGAACGGCCCCCCAGAGATGGGCAACGGGAGCCAAAGTTTGCGTTTCATTGCATCTCGGCCGTTTTTCCCGGAAGGAATAAGTAGCGTAAGTCAATAACGGCCCAGATGCAACGAAAACATAGCGTCATTTTCCCGGAAGACGGCCCAAAATGCAACGAAAACATTGCGTCATTTCCCGGAGACGGCACAGATCAACGGAAAAACACGCGCAATTTACGGAAAAGGACGTCCAGATAGATGCAACGAAAAACATCGCTTGCGAATGCAATAACAACAGGGTAAATAAATAAAATCAATAAATATAAAATAATGGATGCGTACTGCACACTGATCTGCATGAAAATTTGTAGATTATAGTTCGCCAGTCGTGAGTGGCGCATTACGCTAAATCATATCGTGCGTGGCGCTATTGATACGTCATGCTCCGTTTACGTCATGAATAGTTTATGCATAATTAAAAAAAATAGGCTTATGAAAATGGTGGCCTATCACCATCGAAATCGTCTATGGGCATTGTACACAGTGTCACCCGCTTGATGAAAAGCTTGAGCTTCTGCGGGCAAACCGTCGAAATGACAGTGGAAAAGCATCGAATCATTTGCCAGTCAATAACGGGCCAATGCACGCAAAAACATCGCGTCATTTTCCCGGAAGACGGCCCAGATGCAACGAAAAATAATCGGTCATTTTCCGGGAAGACGGCCCAGTGCAACGAGAAACATCCGTCATTTCTCCGGTTAAGACGGGCCCAGATGCAATGAGGCGCAATTGCGAGTCATTGTGCGCGACAAAAAATAGCTTGTATTGACGGCCCAGATGCAACGAAAAACATTTTCGACCGGTACCACGTGTTCGTTGGCTCTCATTGCCTTCTCGGCCGCGTTAGGGTTAATTGAAATCTTGCAAAATTGTCAAAAGGCAAAGCAAATCCCATGTCCCCTACGAAAAAATTGAAAGCCTTGATATGCATTTGCAACTACACATATTTTCAACACAGTTTTGTTGTTGGGGACCTTGAATTTCCATTAATTCGCATTGACCGATTTCTATTAGTGTCCCTCGGACAAGATATCTTGTCATTGACTAGAATTTTTTTAGAGGGGCAAAATCAATATAATGATTTCCTACCTTGTATTGTCTACAGAAAGTATCTAAATTGAAAAAACCAAAAGGGGTGATTAATTTTATTGCCTTATATTTCAATATAAAAACATGGCTGAATTTACTACTTTGCTGCAATTAGGAAATTAAAAAAATCATTTCAGGTTTAATTCTGTTCGGTGAGGATATTTTGATAGGGAAGGTTAAAACAGTGCAAAATCAGAGCTTTAAAATTTTGCAACACCCGGTGGTTAGAAATCTCTCGTTGCCTAACCTGAACCTTGGGCTAACATTAATCACGAATCATGATCATACTTTATATTAGATATTGTTAATTATGAATATGTGAAAAAAAAAATCATTAACCATCCTGAGACCGGTAGTTTTGCCGGACCAAAGGCCCCCAAATACCAAGGTCACAGTGCAATCTATTGTTATTTGTAACGGCCCCAGATGCAACGAGAGAAACAAATTTTGCGTTTCATTGCATCTCGGCCGTTTCCCGGCACAAGGGAAACAGTAGCGTAAAGCGTTACGTTTCTATACTTTCATATTTGTTGCCACTGTCCCTCTCCCCATTTATTTTCTTCCCCAGATGCAACGAGAAACACGCGTCATTTTCCCGGAAGAGGCCCAGATGCAACGAGGAACATCATCGCGTCATTTTCCGGAACGACAGCCCAGGTGCAAGAGGAACATCGCGGCCATTTTCCGGGAAGACGTCCAGATGCAACGAGGAACAGCGTGCGAAGCCAATGAGAACAGGGATCCTAAATAAAATAAAATAATAATGGATTGCGGTACTGCACACTGATCTGATTGAAATCTGTAGCTTATAGTTCGTCAGTCGTGCGTGACGCTATTACGCTCGTCATAGCTGCGTGGCGCTATTTACGCTACGTCATGCTCAGGTTTGGTTTACGTCATGATGGCGTTTAGCATAAATTAAAAGTAGCCTTAGCGAATGGTGGCCTATCACCACGATATCGAAATTGTCTATGGGCATTTGTACACAGTCGTCACCCGCCTGATTAAAAGCATGGCGCCTTCTGCGGGCAAACGTCCGAAATGCAGTGAACAAGATCGCATCATTTTCCCGGAATAACGACCCAGGTGCAACGAGGAAAATCGCGTGAATTTTTCCGGAAGAAAGAGAAGACGGACCGATGCAACGAGGAACATCGCGTCATTTTCCGTTAAGACGGCCCAGATGCAACGAGGAAATCGGTTCTTTTCCGGTAAGACGCCCCAGAGGCAATGAGAGTAATTGCGCGACAAAAAAGAGTTGTTGACGGCTCGAGAGCAACGAGAAACATTTCGACCGGTACCACGCGTTCGTTGCCACCGCATTGCGTCTGGGCCGCGTTAGGTTAATTTATAAATATAGTAGACCACATTCACTGGTACAAACTCAGCTCCGTCAATATGGACAATTTTAGGCGTGTTATGATCATTTTCGGGAATATGATAGTATTTTACCAGTCGTTTTGTACTTATTATGATACCAAGCTAAAATTTAAGCATGAAAAATAAAACAATCTTCATTTCGATAATCAATGAAGCATTATCTTAAATTTTTGGAAAAAAAACAAAGAACAAGACAGTAACAGTGGGAGTCAAAAAAAACCCTACAGTCAGAAAGATTTTTTCTTCAAAGGTTAACTTATTTTGCTTCAATGTTTGACTTGGTTGTTATCAGAGATAAAAAGGTATCAGAGGAAAGATTTTTATTTGGTGTCTTCGGGCTTTGGGTTCAGAAACTAATATCAATTTTGCGGAGAGACCTAAATAAGTTTGGTCGATTTTAGACATACAATGGGGAGAGACTGACACCGAAGTGTACCATAACAAAGGACAATTCACACATGCAATTTCAGATCGGAAGAAAGCATATAAGTTTGAATAAAATGGTCTATTTTGTAAACATAATTCTAAGAAAATATCGTCAAAAACTTAAATTACCATTGTCAATCATAAAGAGTCGTTGCGGCATTGAAAACACTCCAATTTCAATGTCTCAGTTCAGGACCAAATGAAACTGCTCAGAGATTTTTGTTTTACATCTCTAATTTAAGTAGTTTGCACAAATACAGTATACTCCTCGTCCATAAATTGCAATAAGAACTAAACTGAAGTTTTATGTAAAGAAATCGGATTAAACCTTAAAATTCATTATTGCACTGCGGTTTTCAAGCTGAATAGAAACGTTTCCGATGGCTTCACTTTTGCCCCCAAGTTTCGTTGTAGGTTAAAACCATGCACTCGGGCTGCCAAAGTAAACTTTGGTCTACACCAGCTATCTTGAATTTCTTATTTAAGGAAAATTGAACATTTTTTTACTTAGCTTTTCTGTTGAAATCTCTATGATATTATTTTTATAATCCTCCAATTACTATCCCACTTCTATTGTTCAACAATAATTTGGTGTTAAATGTTTGTATCAATCACTGCTGAATACCATGTTACTTTATGTAGACGATGCATCTTTTTGGTTTGGCTCAAAATCGGCCAAACAAGATTTTGAAGTCTCTCAGCAAAAAATCGGCGTAACTTCTTTCCCAAGTCAAATGACACCAATAAACGTTGTCTGAAAGCCTGTTATCCCTCTTTATACCAAGCCAACATTTGATCAAAAAATTCCTAACCTATTTTAATTATTTTTAGTCTTAATGTAGGGTTTTTTTGAATCACACTTAACCTACAATTTCATGTCGAATTGCACCATCAATTATTCATATTTGTGACGCACTGTAATACATTTTAGATGTACTTGTATTTATTGGCGTTGATTTTAAACAACAGTGGGCACCCGCGACATGCATGGAAGCGGTGCGCCCTATAGCTACAATAGGTAGAAAAACCAGACACAAAACATGAAACAACAAAATAATTTGAATAAAACAGTAACGGTAACTTCTCCGTATTGGTAAATGAATGCCCGTAATTAATTGTGTACTACCATGGAGTTTATTATCGTAAAATATATAACTCCATGGTGCTATACATTTATTACATGTAATGTATCCCTACATAGCATCGATCACCACAAATTAGTACGTTAGTTTCCGCGGGTTGTTTAGTCCCCGTAGGCTTCTCAGTGAAAAAACCAGTGGGATTCAACGAGCTCTCGTGCTCGTATTGTAACACACAGTAACATTACGGATGTGGATAACTAATCGATAAAATCCCGGTGTAAAATCCGTTCACAACTTAATGCTCTAATGAAGACAGACCGAGTCTAGTCTGCTTATCGATTCATGATAACAATAAGTTAAAAGATAAACATGGCATTGCTGTTGTTTGGCGCGTTATGGCAGAACTCTAATTTTTGGGGCCGAGTTGTGTTTCTTTGTACCGTATATCCTCTATTAAATGCCCCGGGGGCGGTTGCATTCAAAACGGGGGGCGTTTATTGGGGTGTGAATTTTCAGATGAATATTTACCTTGAAAGGAGTGTTTTCAGCCGATCCATTAACGTTTTTGTAGTAGAACTGAAGGTAAGTTTGCAACGGTACTTCTATTCCTCAGCTGGCTTGGACGCACAAGTTCTCACGCTAGTAAAATCATTGCGTCCGGCCTCAATTTTTATCGTTCAGATCATATTTTCATGTCGAGAAATCAATCTGCAGTCCCGGAAATTCGCCGCGAACTCAATTCACCTAAAGTTCGCACTGAACATTTGCGAGAACCAAAAAGGGTTCACACAGTATTTTCCAGTGCTAAAAACAAAGTTGTATTTAACCCTAAACGCGGACGAGAGGAAACGAAAGGCAACGAAAACGTGGTACCGGTCGGAAAATGCTTTTCGTTGCATCTGGGCCGTTCAAACAACTATTTTTGGTCGCGAAAATGACCTCTCATTGGCTCTCATTGCTCTGGGTCGTCTTACCTGAAAATGACGCGATGCTTATCGTTGCATCTGGTCCGTCTTCCCGAAAAATGAACGCGTGTCTTTCGTTGCACCTGCGCCGTCTTCCCCGAAAATACTCAATGTTTTTTTCTTCCTCTGGGCCGTTTGACTGGAAATGATGCGTATTGCTTTTTCGCGCATTTGGGCCCGTCTTGGCCCGCCGAAGGCGCAACTGCTTTTCCATCAGTCTCAATGGCCAATAGACAATTTATCGATCTTCGATGGTGATAGCGCCACCAAACCATTTTTCGATAAGCTCTTGGGTTAATTATGTTCATAAACGTATTACATGACTAAACCGGGAGCATGACGTAGCAAATCGATGCGCCACGCACGACTGGATTTATCGTCATCAGCCGCCACTCAACGACTGGCGAACTATAACTTACAAATTTCCTGTTTCACTGCTAATCAGTGTGCATCCTTATTTATTTATTTATTTATTTATTTATTATTTACCCTGTTTTTACTTGCATTTTCACGCGATGTTTTTCGTTGCACCTGGGCCGTCTTTCCGGTAAATGGGCGTCGATGTTTTTCGTTGCCACTGGGCCAGGCTTGCCGGTAAATGGCGCTATGTTTTTCGTTGCATTTGGCCTGTCTTCCGGGAAAATGGCGCGATGTGTTTCGTTGCATCTGGGCCGTTAATTGACCGGAAATGATGCGATGCTTTTCGGCTGCTTGGGCCGTCTTGCCCGCAGAAGGCGCAATGCTTTTCATCACGTAACAACTGCCAATAGACAATGTTTCGATTTCGATGGTGATAGCGCCACCATTTTCGATAAGCTATTGGGTTATTATGCATAAACGTATTCATGACGTACACCGGAGCATGACGTAGCATAATAGCGCCAAACGCACTACTATGATGTAGCGTAATTGCGCCACTCACGACTGGCGAACTATAAGCTACCAATTTCATGCAGTTCAGTGTGCATCCATTATTTATTTATTTATTTATTTATGTATTTATTTACCCTGTTTTTATTGCATTTTAACGCGATGTTTTTCGTTGCACCGCCGTCTTTCCGGTAAATGGCGCGATGTTTTTCGTTGCACCTGGGCCTTCTTTCCGGTAAATGGCGCGATGTTTTTCGTTGCAGTTGGGCCGTCTTCCGGGAAAATGGGCGTGCGATGTGTTTCCGTTGCACCATCTGTGACCGTTATGGACTTTACGCTACTATTCCTGTGCCGGGAAAAACGGCCGAGATGCACAATGAAACGCAAGCTTTGGCTCTCGTTGCAATCTGGGCCGTTAAAAAAAATAGATTGCTTTCCTGCATTTGGGCCGTCGGCCGGCAAAACGACCCTGTCCTGGTTAGGGTTAATACCTACTCCAACTAAACACAAGCTCCTAGCCTTCCGACTCCCTTTACTTACTTGGCAATGTTTTGACAACTGGCGTCTTTGGTAATTTCAATTACAATATCCATACAAAGCCTTTATCGGCCGCATCATTTTCCCAAGGGTATTTCCCCAGGGCTGGGGTTTCCCGATTTCCTCTGCAGGGATTTCCAACCACGTGCGTTAATTGGTTTTTTTTCTTAATATTTTCCTTCCAAATTTTGTTAAGTCCTTGCCTTCGTAATTATTATAAGATTAATTTCTTATACATATTTTAAGGTTATTTTAATTTTTTTACTTGAAGTTTGTTTGCACTGGTGTTATTAATTAGTTTTTAATCATTAAGATCTTGACAGAGGTTGAATGTAAACTTGCCAATCATCCAAATGTTTTTTTGATGTTTGCCCTGCTGTTTACATTACATCGATTTCTTAGGAGGAAGTCGGCACTGCAACCATGGCAACGGTCTCCTGGGTTTAATTTATTGCAATCATAAAACTGCGGTTGCATTGGTTCCCATGGAAGGTCCGCTCATTGGACATTGAATCAGGTATTGTTTAAACCTAGGATCGAACAATCACATTGCTTTTTTTTTTTAACTTTCAGAGAAAAATACTGAGTCCGCTAGAAGTGAAAAGTCATGTATTAAATGTATGTACTGTGCAATTCTGCGCGTCCAGACGGACAGGAGGGCTTGTTGAGGAGTCGGAATGAGCCTGGTGAATTTTCTCGTGTTGTTTATATTAAAGTAAGAATACGATGTTCACGTAGTATGTATCCATACATGTCTTTATTTGGGGGGCATTTATTGAAGGGTTCTTTTCTCACAAAACTGGGGCGTTTTATTCGAGGGGGGCGTTTATTAGAAGGGGGGGTTTTATTATAGGATATACGTATTTGATCATCCCAATGTAAGTGTTTATATTTCGTCTCAACTTTCAACTCGCATATAGGTCCGGATATAGGTGTAAAAATAATTTTATCGCATTGTATTTTTGTTTTATTTAAGTTTTCAAGAGATTTTAAACTTTATTTTTTTTAAACTGGTCAAGGGGAAAAATGGGAGCAAAGCGGCCGAAAAAATAAGTCATCTAAAAATGAAATAAAAAGAACTTCTACATAAAGCATAGCTTTTGTGACACATACACAAACAAACAAACAAACTACGAAACAAAACAAGTGTAGGTCTATGTCATTATGAATCATCTTAAAAACAAATCAGAAGATATGCCTTAGTAGGCTGCGAATATTTTGGGTCCGAGTTGGTTTGGGTCCGAGTTGGTTTGGGTTCGAGTTGGTTAGGCCACTAGGGATTTGGGGCCGAGTTGGTAGGGGGTTGTGGCCGAGTTGGTTTGGGACCGAGTTGGTTTGGGGCCGAGTTGACTGTGGCCGAGATGGTTTGGGGCCGAGTTGACCTGTTTCTCATTTTTTAAGTTATTAAGTCACCTTGTCAATGAAAATAATTTCAATTTGAGGTAACCCTTTTCAAAATAATGTGGTTATTCCTACCCATGGGGATACAATTTAGGGTTGCGGTACCGAAACTACACCTGATTATGTGAAATCTCTCCTTGCACCTTTACGCAAATCTTTAGCATTGATTGGCTTACCGCAGAACAGCCTTACAACTTGTCCACTGAGGGATGAATTTAGTATTCTGCCACCACTAAAATTCGGCACCTTTAACATGCGGTTTATTCCGTTAACGTTGCCGAATTCGTAGCCTGTGGCAGAATACTAAATTCTTTCCGTCAACTGATCTTATACGTAAATACACATGAAGTCTCAACTCACACTGGACTGGTAAACTCTGCAGCTCTGTCATCAATCTTTTGTTATTGTTGTTTGTGTTGCAATCTCGACCCGAATAAGGTACGCGGATAAAATTACAATTTACTTCCGGTATCAGCATCATTTCCGTGTTGTTTCTCTTTCTTTAAAAATATATTAGCTCATTTCATCTCAGACACAGGGCTTATTCTTTGCCATGAAAAACAGCACACTTCGGATATAAACGGAAAAGACCATTCAACAAATAAGAGTTCATTTAATGTAAACATAGATTGACCTCGAAAGTCAAAACAGGGTCTAAACCGGAAGCGAAACTCCACGTGTGTCACCTTTGACATCGATATGCAATGGCGAAGAGAAAAAACATCGAGAGTGGACAACGCGAAGCAAAAAGACGGCGAAAAAGAGGGCAAAAATCAAAGAAACCAATTGTAGGAAAGTTGGAAAAGAAGGAGATTAAACAACTTGTTGTAAACAAAGAGGTATTTTTAAACGACATTTAACGCTGGTAGTGATTAGGGAAAGAATTCAGTATTCTGCCAACACATGCCCTACGAATTCGGCAACGTTAACGGAATAAACCGCATGTTGGCATTTCGTGATTCACAGCCTCGTCCCCCGACTTAACTAAAAGATGTTGAGATTTTTTATATCATCTGAAGACTGAACCGTTAGACTTGAATAGTAATCCATGTGTCACAAACAAAACCGTACCGTTGTTTCAAATTCCTGGTTAATTTCTGCGCATGCGTACCACAAACAAAACCGCACCGTTGTTTCCTTGTTAATTTATGCGCATGCGTACTGATGAATGCTTGAGTGATTCCTATTTTTAGATGCCCGGTAGCTCGTATCACGGTAGGTTGCACGTCGTCCGTACCTACCCCTACAACGCTACGTGCCTTTCTCTATTGAAAACCAAAAACCGGATGGGTGCGCAGCCGATCCGATGCGTAATAAGCAATCCAGAATCAGTAATAATACAGCCCTTATTGAAAATATTTACCTTTGATGTAGGCCTAAATTATTTATATTATACCGCCGTTGTTTCCTTTACTGATTTTCATTCCATGGCTAAAATCTGATGATTTTGTGAAATGGTATTTTCTAACCGTTAAAAATCCCAAGGTAACATACAGTCGCCCCACTAGATCGGTGAGTCGCCCCTGGATTGTTCCCGGTTTTATTTTCTTTAGAATAGGCACGAGCACGCTTATTTCGTCTGAATTACCAATAAATATTAACGAACATACACCCGGAAGTCATGGAAGTGGGAGACGACCGTGTTGAAGCTTCAATTTTTCGATCACTTCGTCCCTTTTAGGGTCAACATTTCTCGGATGTAAGCATGAGCTGTGCACGTTTGTATTTTTTGAAAATCAGCTGTAGGGATGCTAAGACATCAGAGTTTTCAATATATGCACGATTTCGTGTGGATAGGACTAAGTATACCAAAATTCTTTGACTTTGTGGCACATATGATGGACTGTGGATCCCGTTTTTTTTTACTAAACTGCCTCTCATGCGGGGGCTTTGTCGGAAAGATAGTAGGGGCTATCGTAGACGAAAATGCCTGAGCAACCTCTGGCTACAGTTCCCGAGTAAGGGTCGGATTCACCGGCAACAGCGCCTAAATCTGAAGTACAATACCTTTTCACGTGAAATATATCTTACAGAAATGTTAACGAATGTCAAAGGAACAAATACCATTGGAGGGCTGCATGAACGAAATTATCATAAGTGGAATTTTTTTATCCTAAACCTTTGCAACATTTCCGCTGCCAGGCGCTGTCCACAGCCATACTTTCAAATAGACACTTTGGAAAAAACATGCAGGGGGTGCAGGCCAAGAAATACTTAGTTAAAAAATCAAGATAGCCTAAGTTATTGCCCGCAAATTAGAAATCCACGGCCACTATTTTTGTTAGTATGCGTATAGTAATAACCATGCACAACCTTATCCTTTTCGCCAACCCAAGCTGGCCAAACTAGCTGGCTTCCAACAGACTTACATGCTTACGATAATTATACTAGATAAAAAAGTGATGAGATCTTGTTCGTAATTAGCTTGAGGTTACACCCGAATACGCACACACTTGTGAAGGCGATAAGCAATATTGTAACAATGGTTTAAATTGATGTCTACTGAAAATTTCCTATATAAAAGACACAATTTTTAAAACTGCATGCAATGGTGAGAGTAGACTTCTACCTATTCATTTTGTCCCATTGTCTTTCGTTTTAAATTAGTTGCATGTTAATGGCATTAACTTCTGGAAACCATATGTCCCACAAATGAACTTCTTACCACATCGTTAATATCAATATTGCAAAGCGCGCCACGGCTTAATATAATTAACCTTGCTGGGCCACTTGTATAGCGCTAACAAAGCACAAAAGCTCGGCCCGGTGCCAAATTCTCAAATTAATTTTTCATCTCATTTTCAAATATGATTTCGTAGACCCTTAGACAATTTGTGGTGCAATAATCGAAGTCCAATTAGCCAAAAATGTCAGTGGTTTGGTTCTGACTCGCTTTTTAATAATCTTGACAGTCTCAATATGCACAAGGCAAACCACAGTTTCTTCAAACATTTCCATCCATGACTCGTTCCATTATACTCAGTTTTACTAGTTTCTATATTCCCTATTTCTCATTCATCACACGAGCTATCGTAACCTCGTGTCCCAGCGCATTGTTCTTGTTACATGCACAACCCCGTGCAGTAATTGTTGGAATAGAACACACGACAAGCATCATGCATGTGTGGACGTCGTATAATGTCGTGCTCGCTTTGTTGGTGTTTTGAGGATTCCTTTAGCGTGTGTATCGCAATGGAGAAGCGGTGCCCGGAGGTAAACCTAGACTCCTTCATACTAGTGTTGAGTGTCCGGTCAAAGTGTGTTCGTGTGTCCTTCAGAGTTGTTTGATCAAGGGCGCGCTGTTATTTTACGGTTTGGCGAAAGAGGTCACAGATCAGAAACGAGTCCCTCTGGCAGAAGGTGAAGTTCACTATTTACACATAATCACGGTCTATTGCCGGTTGGAATGCGAATACAAACACGTCACATGAACGTACATGTATGAACACGTGCTTTAGTCGTGACAGTAAGACCACTTGGTTTGGCCGCCATTTTTTTTTTATCCATTGGGAATAAAATGACAAGGCCGAATTAAAAGTTCTCCGATTTCTTCTTTGGATGTAAGTGTCCATTCAATAAAGGAGGTGGCACTGCAATTATGGAGCTGTAATCAACTTTAACGAAGAGGTCAGTTAGTATAATATCGTATTGTACGTGGTCGTCCCCACGCCATGACCGCGTCAATGTCAGCCACTTGGCCTTGTTCCAAACGTTTTTCAGTTGCAAGGGCTTAGCCAGCCTGCCGTGTAGGCCGTTTTTTACACGGCACATTCGCGAATTTCACGGCCGATTTTTTGTTTGCACGGCTTGGGTTGGCCGTGCACTTTTCCTTAAATGATATTTATAATTGCTTATTTACCTGTGTAAATTTCCAACTTACACCAAACTTTGGCCCTGTCGGCAAGGTCTAAAGCTTTCAATAACTCTCAACCTCTCCGCATTTGCGCAATATCCCTGATTGTGAGCTTTTTTGACTTTGTAATCCCTAAACTTGCATTTTAGACATCCTTTGATGTGATTATCATAACTGCACAGTGGCACTGCCAGTACAACTGCTGTAACGAACCTAATTACTAATGAATACTGGACAAATCTGTATATATAGAGCCACTATTGCTAATATAATTTCTATGGTGTTTTTCTAATGGATTGTGTAATATTGATGATTGCTTGCACATGAACCACATTACTGATGGCTTTAAATTTGTAGGATATAGTCTTTGATATTTTCTGGTATTTAACAATGTGTGCTTACCCAGTGATATTAATAATTTGCATATTATAGAAAAAGAGTGAATTCAACTGCACCTCATGAATGCAATGACCAATGGACTTCAAAACTTAGTAGGATGCTAGACCTACTGTTTGATTATATTCCCACTGAATATATTGGTGATTAAAAATGACCTAATTTGCATATTGTGATCCAAAATGAGAATTTCAATCTACCTTATGAATACAATAATTTTTCCCACATTTTGACACTCTCCACTATTGAACAGCGCTATTTCACATACAGGCATACATTACGATTTACAGCTGACAATAAATGTATAAATGTAGCCATTGTTTTTAGTAGTGATTTTCACTTTCCTTGGAGTGGCGCTTGCTGTTGCCGTTTTTATTTTTGTTGGTTTCCTGGGTTCTGGCCAGTCCCATTTCCTTTCGGGTTCTTGTAAGCTAATATGAATTTCTTTGGTGTTTCCTTGGGCTAAGGTTCCAATACTGGTGTTTCCACTGGCTATTTTCCATTTCTTGGTGGTTCCGAGTGTCTACTCCTTTCTATTTTCTTGGCGATTACGAGTGTCTACTGGTTCAATTTTTTTTAGGTTCTTGTGGCTGTTGCATTCATTTTGGTGGTCCCAGTTGCTACTGGTTCTAATTATTGGTGGTACCCGGAGGCTATAATTGATTCCATTTGGTGGTTCCCAGTGCTATTGGTTTCATTCCTTGGTGGTTCACGGTGTCATAGGTTCAATTTTGAGGAGGTATTGTAAGCTTTCGTTCCAGTTTTGGTGTTTCCAGTGCTACTGTGCTACTGCGTTTCAATATTTTGGGTTCCTAGGGTCTACTGGTTTCTATTTCTTGGTGGTTTTCCCGTGTCTACTGGTTATTTTTTAGGTGCTACTTCTGGGTGGCACAGTGTGTTGGTTCTATTTGTGTTGGTGCCAATTTTGAATACTTGTAAAAAATTATTTTTAAGGATTCCCATTGGTGGTGTATTACAATAATCAAAAGTTGCATTATTTTGAACAAATGAGATTTCACTACCTCAATGTATACATACAATAACCAATAAACTTCAAACATGGCAGGAGAGCTAGACCAACACTTTTTTGTACACATTACTGATTTTGGTATTTAATAACCTAATTTTCAATTGGGCAAAATGAGAAGATTTCACTCACTACCCAGTGAACTTCAAACCTGGTAGTGTGCTAGACCTCCTTGGTGGATTTTTACATTATGGAATTTGCAGTTGAGCAAAAGAAATGATAAAACGTAATTACAACTACAGTTTAATTTCATTCCAGATTTTAACTGAGTGCATTTCTCCTTAAATACGCCGTTGCAGTTAATATTGAAACATGGTAAAGATGACAAGAGGATGCCAAGTTTCATAAATAAAGGTGCAAAATTCGGCACCTTGGGGTTAAGGTTAAACTGTCCCTGACCCTGACCACATAACTTCTGCGCCCCATGCCTGATGTGCTCCGCTTGATAACAAGAAGTTACCACACCCAGCTTTGATTTACACACCAATTTGCCAACCAAATCACGCATAAGTCATTGTTCAGTAGTGGCGCCTCAAGCTGGCAACAGTCCCACGGGACACCCAGGGATGCAGTCACGATTACGAATGTAGGTTATGAGGACTCAAGATGGGGATTATTTAGGGCATGTCACATGCCAAATAGATTACCATTTCAAGGTAATTCCATACAAGGTCTACCCTGAAACACTCATAACAAATAAATTAGGGGAACTATGAGTACATTTTTATTCTTGTAAAACCAATATTCATAATTATTTCAAACAGTAGTTATACATCATTTCAAACATGTTACTGCGCAATGATGGTCACATGGGCGGTTACAACGGGCGGAAAAAATACAATTCTGAAATTTCCTCGGAAAACACAGTTGAATATTGCATCCGACCTCTAAAACAAAAACCGAATTAAAAATGCAATTGATGCTATCACGTAGTAAATGTTGCTGTAGTTTACGATCTAATTAGTGTCATTTCATTACCTATTTGAAACAAATTTTATTACAAGAGATCCCCGTATCAGGTTTACGATGTCAAAATTCATAAATTCTAGGGGAAGCATAGATTTTTCACCAAAAAATGCAACAGATTGGACGTTTTTGTTTGTTTTTTGACGAGGATCAGGATCGTGATGGAAACTTTTATTCATAGAACTGCACATGGGTACACATTGGGACCTTGTGGATTAATTCATAAAAACTTCCTCTGAGCCAGGATGAGTCACAAGCAAACTTATCGTGTTCACCGAACGGTCACCCGCGGTCAGTGACGTCATTAATTAATGGCGCACTTCATTGAATTAGCCTAATCCAAATTTATAACAGTTAAAAGTGTTTGTGCGACTGATGCTGATGAATTCTATTTTTAGAGCCCGGTAGCGTCGGGCTTTCCAGGAAACCGGCGCCGAAATTGCGTAAAAATACCTTTCACGTGAAATATATCTTACAGATTAATGTAGATGAATGTTAGAAGACAAGGAACCCAAAAAACCATGCGGGCTTGCATAAACGAAATTAACGGTAAGGGTGGAATTTTTTTCCTGACATGCACTATTGGACGCTGCCAGGCGATTCCCGCATCTTAAAATAGACAGCTTTGAAAAAATAAAATATATGCAGGGGGTGCAGGCCAAGAAATAAGTAATTAAAAAAATCAAGTAGCCTAAGTTATTGCCCTCAAATTAGAAACCACGTGCTACGTATTTTGGTAGTATGCGTACAGTATAAGACTATGACAAAGCGTTATCCTATTTCCCCAACCCAGATGGCTAAGCTAGCTGGTTTCCAAAACAGACTAGCATGGCTTACGATCGTTCGTTCGTGCGTGCAAGTCCAAAACCAAAGGGAAGATCCTCTTTAACAGCTGATAGTTTCATAATTCAGGTTGATCAGGCCTGAATTCCCTTGGGGACTTGTAGACCTCACAGTCAACTATGATGTGGCTAATTGGTTTGTGGCTATCCACAATCGCAGTGTGGTGAAAGTTCATACTCCGATCGTGTGAAGGAAGTTCTTTGTACAACCAACGCCAGTTCTAAGTCTGTTGAGATTGACCTAGTGGTAGAAAGTATTGTACTTTTGAAAGCTATTCAAGCCTGCTGAAACAATGCCATCAAATTTGGGTAATGCAAAAGTTCCCATGTCGGCGGAACTTACCGTTTCAATACTGCATCCACATTTAGTAGTAGGACCCTCAGCCATCCATATGTCCCAATATATTTATTTTAGAGCCTGCAATCGAAAAAATAGCGTAAAACTTCTGCAAAACGTGCATACTTCAGTGTAGATTTCTCTGATGGATCAAACATGTGCTATATTTTTGTTTGGGATATGACGACGAAGACCAGGAAAAGAAAGTCTCTCTTACCGTACCGGCCCGCACACGCACACACACTGTATTGCTTGTTGGGAAGAGATTACAATCATGTGACTGAATGTTTGGGAATTTTCCGCTGCAGCTGTCAAAGCACGTGATATCAATCATATCGTCACCATTTTGGTAAACAAGACAAGCGAACCGATGTGAATAGCTGACACCAGGATGTAAAATTTCGCCGATTTCTTCTTTTGCGGTAAGGGATCGTCCATAAACGAGTGGAAACTTTGGTAACGAGCCGTTATTAGTCCCTGTGATATCGGTAAGTGACGCATATTTCTGGTAGAAATTTCTTAATTTTTTGTTGTCTCCTGTCACCCATTGTCACACGTTAGCTTTGTGGGTTCTGTTGAATACTACTGCCCACATCTCAAAGTTGTTGACCCGAGGGGCTACAACCAGAGATGTGGTACCATATCTGGTTGACCCATGCTTTCCTATCAAGGTCACAGCCTTTGGGCTTGCTAAACTGCTTTAGGTTCAAAGTAGAGGATGAACATTGCTCATACCATCTGTCATTGATCCAGGATGATCGATAGTTATACTGTGACTGCAGTGTCATGGATTGAGTAGCAAAGTGATTCCGTGGAATTCTCTGATCCTCAAAGGGTGTTGGTGGGGGGATTAGGCTACCAGGTTCATCACATTTCTTGGCGAGCTTGATCGTCCGAAGGTTCCTCCTAAGGTTTGCAGGAGCTATGCCAGACAGAATTGGAAGATATTCTACAGGCGTCGCCAAAACGCAACCATAACAAGTCTCATTGGCATCATTCAGAACGACATCAATCTTGTGTGAAGGTACAGGGATCCATATAGTGCAGCGTTTTCAGCAGTGGAGTATACCAAGGCAACAGTTGATGTATGTAAGGTGTCAAAAGATGCACCCAATCCAAATTCCTGCGAGCCTTCTGAGGCGATTAACACGAGACTGCGTCTTGGCAACGACTGCCCTGGCGGTGTTGGTTGAAAGTTAAGGCTGCGGTCCATTGTGAGGCCAAGGTACTTTGGTGTGGGTCGTGTGACAGTTTTTCTCAATCTAGCAGGCCTTGTCTTTTGAGGCGTGGGAGTGCAATAGACCACCATCACCCACACTTAATGGTCTTAAGGTGTGCGATTTTCGGCACACCTAAATCTGGTAAATAATACACAATTTGATACAAAATGCCACCGACAGGGCCACCCCCCAAATAACACCTGACTCATCTTCAGGAAGTGTTTTTTTTTTAGTACGTAGGCATTTTTAAAAGACAAGGCCCTGATCTAGAGTGATGTTAAGTTCTCTTTTTGCGCATCGATTTGCAAGGTGGAAAACAGAGCGGCGGTCTTGGGTTGCTGATTTAAGTGCCTCGGTGGAAGAATTGGCTTACAGTGTTAGGTCTTTCTGCCAACACTGTTTCTAAGGATCAAAGGAATCCGACAGCTATTCCACGTGCGTGCGTCTGAGTAGGAGTACTGCGAACAATCTCCCCTTTGGCATATCTGTGAGACGTAGATGTTGAAGAGGCTGGTGCCAGGACAGACAGAAACATTGTGGGACACCATTCAGAAGTTTGCGCTTTCTGCTGCGTTGTTTTGCCATTTGATGTCTCCAGGACGAAAGTTTTTCTTGGATGAGCAGCATAATGAACTTGACAAGCTTGACATCAGGGAAGATTTTGAGTAGCTTGAGGTAGAGACCCTTGATGCCAGACTGTATCGTACGCAGCAGTTAGGTCTATGAAGACTGCTCCAAACTTCTGCTTCTTCTGGAAGGCTGTCTCGATGTCATTAAACACAATCCAGTTAGTGTCTTTGTGAGTCTGTGGATAGACAGACTCACATTCGATGGGAGTATCCATGTGTGCCCAATCTTACGTGCAAATTCGGTTGCATCAAGAAATTCGCAATTTTGTATTTTCTGTCCGTAAACAGACAAATTACAGCCACAGTAGCCTATGGGACCGTGGGAAAGGAGCAATTGCTCATAAGTAGCCTAACACAAAACCGCAAGATCGGGATCAGTTCAAATTTTGGGAATAAGCTTTTCGCAAGGATATCTAGTGACCAATGAATAAAACCTGCTGAAATCACGAAAAATGCACCTTTAAGTTTAAAGTAATCATTTTTGTGTCACCTGAACGAATGTTCATGGAGGCACATACATGTACTAGTCCAAATTCTGTGTTTCCGTATGTCTGTGTGTCCGTCCGTATGACTCGGTTAACCTTTTTTAAAATGCTCTGTAGGCTAAACGCTATCCCCGATTTACCTCAAACTTGATAGGATGATAGAGTAAGGTGCCGCAATATTATGTGTAACTTTTCGCTGCATTATTTGCATATTCATGAATTTTAATTAGCTTATTTGCATATTTTTCAGACATTTCGGTTAACCTTTTTTGAAATGCTCTGCTGGCTAAACGCTAAACCCGATTTACTTAATACTTGGTAGGGTGATAGAGTGAGGTGCCAAAATATTATGTGTAGCTTTTGGCTGCATTATTTGCATATTCATGAATATTAATTAGCTTATTTTGGCCGATCAAAATGATAACACTTTCCCCGCAAGGCTTGTGTGCAAGTTATCTGGAGTTCCGTAAGGCGTATAATGATGTAACTTGGTGGAAGGAAGCGGGTTAAAGAGTTCTCGACCTGATTAGATGTTGGGCCTATTTTGGGCAAATTATATATGCAAATGAGCTAATTAATATGCAAAAATCAGCGCAATCGCTATATTTTTGAAATGGTACATTGGATATGCGAAATTCCTTCACTGCACGAAAACCCATTATGGTGCGCATCTTTTCCATTTGAAAGTT